>JAFVLL020019002.1:0-49990 GCA_021397915.2 Tor tambroides
TACAAGATACACAAATTTGTGTGGTCCTGTCAAGCAGACAAAAACATGAACATGATGAATAGGACATGTGGCTTTGCATGGTTAAACGAAGTATATTTTGACAATAATGGCCATATGTTGAGTTATTTTCAGAGGACAGTAAATCTTCACTGCTATACAAGTTGCACATCGACTACTCTAAAATACATCCAAGTTTCATTTCTATAGTATTGTCCCTTGAGAAGATATATTAAAATAGTTGCTGAAATGTGAGGGGTGTACTCATTTTTGTGAGATACTGTACACAGTACACACATATATTATGTAGAAAGCCACAAACTTGTATTTTTGATGTGATTAATCGCCATTAATCGATTTGACAGCCCTAGTTTTTACTTTTAGATGATCTTTGCTTAATCTTTAAAAACACTAATAACACTGTTAAGCAAATTTCAAAATAAAGTTTATTTGCTCATACTGTATGATGTTGTGATGCCTAAACAGGTTTTTAATATTGGTGCATCCTTAAAAATACTTCTTGAATTCTTTTAATTAATGTTCTTATTGAATGTTGTCACAAAATGCCCCACTTCTCTGGCTATCAATAAGTCATTCATATTGGCATGCTTACATTAAATTCATATAACAATGTTACAGATTACTTGCCATTTCCAGAGTAAAGATCAGTTTCTTTTCTTCAGTTTGTTGAGAGAAAGAGGAACTGGGGGACTAGTGTCAACACCCACAGATGTCTTAGAAACCTGCTGCATACTGCTACTGCACCAAAAATCTGTCTCATCTCTCTGCTTCACAATGTCCACACTGAAGGAGGATGAATCTGGGGGTGGACACACATAGTTATGAATGCTCTCAAAAGAAAATTATCTTACGTTTGTCCTTACAGTTCATTGATAAAACATTCACACACAATATTTAACTCAGTCAGATCAACTAGTAAGAATCATCTGGAACAGTATTTTGCTCAATAGCAGATGCTTGTTACAGAAATGTAAATTCAGCTACACAAAACAATATGTACTTGCCATTTCCATAAAAAAAAATCACCATCTTCTTGCAGTTGCTCAGGTGTAAGTGAAACTCCAAGGGCCAAAAGGCCCAGACTTTTTCTGCTGCCGATTGCTAGAATGAAAAATCTAGAAGTGTACAGTACAAATGGCTGCTAATACATGCTCTCTGAAGAAACTGATAATTGTTACATATAAGCACAATACAAAATCAGATGTAATACTGTAATTGAAAGTGATTTGTAACTCTGTATCATACTGTTTGCTTAGCTCATCTAATCTAAATTATGAGAATAGTAAAATAGTCTGACATTTTATAAAAACAAAGTATTGACAGTTTAGTTCAGAGTTATATTTAGTTTAATTTGAGTTTTACGTTTCTGCAAAGTGTGAGACGAGAGGTAGATGTTGTACATGGGTATATGAATAATTTGCCTCAAAAATTAAATTCAGTAACTAGCCTATTTATTCACCTTAGCATCATTCCAAACTTGTATGACTTTCAGAAAGTTTAGCAGAATGCTCATATTTTGCTGAAAAAGTAGTCCAGATAAAAATTTAGGACTTTAACTTACTTTATTATCAATTATATTGTATCAAAGAAATTAATATTGTACCTAAGAAATAAGATATCAAAATAACCATTATAACCTAATGGATAGGTTAATCATTATTATATTATATTATATTATATTATATTATATTATATTATATTATATTATATTATATTATTTACAGGAACATAAATATTATTATTATTTTTATATTATTTAATACCAATATTATTTTAATGAAAATCCGCTAAGTGATTGTTTTGAAGCCATATTTATGCGCATATTGCTGTTTGTCGCATTAAAGTTATATCAATAAGTCTGTTTCATTTCATGTGTCTCATGTGCATCATCAATAATTGGCTCATTCAGTTCTCAGTTGTTGATTTGCTCGTATCGTATGATTCGCTATCGGTTCGTTCACATCGATTCAAGTGATTCATTGAAAAGATCCGAGTCATAAGATCGAGTTGTTCGCAATCGGACGTCGACTAAAAGACGAGATTTTACTTATTTTATTTTTTATTAAGGTTCTGAATTATTGTTTTACATTTAGTTAAAATAATGTTCAGTTGTAGTTAAAATTTAAATATTAGCCTTAAAATTACCTGTGCATTACTTAGAACGACAAAACACTAACGTTAAAGCTATAAGACAACTTGACAACTGAATAAACTTTGGTGACTTTCATAATTCTTAAAACTGAACAATCTGCATTATTACAAGTATATTTCTCGCTATACACAAGCCACTGACAGAACATACCGCAGTTGACCGATTTTTGCTCGATTTGTGTACTAACTAGCAAGGGAGTTTTCAGTTGCAGGTCGCTAAATGTTGGTAAGACGACTTCATATTCAAAATAAAACTAACATTACTATCATTAGAACTCCGCGGAAAGCTAAAACTACTAATACAATGGCTGATATGTTGTTGACTTTAGGCAAATCTCATGGATCACGCCGTGATTCAGCCTGAAAAAAGTAAGTTGCCGCTTTTCTGGTGGTTTTACCTACTAGCTAATGTTTGATCCATGAACTTTGCTTGTTGTTTTAATTGATCCAGTGGAACTGGTGGTTTGGGCTCAGGTAAGCTAAATAATTACTCTTTACCAAGTCAATTTGACCTGACAAAGAGGACTAAACTTTACATCCTTTGATGTCAGATTGAATTGATTGCTATTGTTAGTTTATTGAGTTAAAAATGTAAATTGCTACAACATTTCTTTTAGAGTTGTTAATTTTTGTTTAATAGTATAGTTATCTACTGTATGTAGTGTGTTTTTGAAATTGTTTGGTTTTTGTTTCATCAGAATGTGACAGACAAAATAAATGAGAAGATAAATGTTATGCAGACAGAAAAATGCCCCGGCGCTCCTATACTCATGGGAAGGCCGAGTTCACACAAGGCAAGTCGTATGGTCAAATAGGAAAGGTTAGATCTGATCTATTTTCCATTTTCTCTGTAGGTCTATGGGGCACGATATTCAGAGGACAAGTGCTGGTACAGATGTAATGTGCAACAGCAAACAGAAGACAAGGTGCGTAAAAAGCTGTAAAAATCAACATTATAACTCTTAAACAGAAAAAAAGTTTTTTTTTAAATTCCTATGGGAAAAATGGGAACCAAGGCTGCTAAAAAATACACCAAAGTTCACTCTATAAGTGTATATAAGTGGGTAAAAATGATTTGTTTTGTTAGTTGATATGACTAAAATTGGCAAAATGCATAAAAAATACCCTGTTCAGCAGCAGTCACCCATGATTAATTTATTCAGAGACCAAAAGTGTCTATTAACAGGTGGTTTCCAAAATAGTGAAGAGAACTATAAGATGATCGAGCAATTTTATTATAGCAGCCTGCCTAAACAATATACATAACATGATGCATGATCGGTTTGACAAATTTATCAAAAGTGGTTTTCATTTCTTGAGGTGTTATTTTTATTATAGTGAACAAAGTAACTGAGAACTACTAAATGACAACTTTATGAATAATTGGCAAAATGCAGAGCTTTTTTTATTGTTTTAACACTGATGTGGTTCTCATGAATATCACATATCAGGTTTTGCTTTGTAATTT
Source organism: Tor tambroides (assembly GCA_021397915.2). Taxonomy (NCBI): domain Eukaryota; kingdom Metazoa; phylum Chordata; class Actinopteri; order Cypriniformes; family Cyprinidae; genus Tor; species Tor tambroides. Next base: position 3,638 of record JAFVLL020019002.1, read on the forward strand.
TTTCCTCAGTTCTACATTTTGTACATTGACTATGGAAATACAGAGATTGTCAGTCGGTCTGAGTTAGTTGAACTCCCAGAAGAACTGCAGACAACAGGACTTGCAAAAAAGTACAAGTTCTGGGGCTTTCATGTGTCAAGCGAGCAGGATTCCCCAATTTTTTCGCAGGTATCTGACAAAACTGGATGGTTCACCTAAGAATATGATTTTAAATGTATCTGATATTTGTTTACCATTTAAATGTTTTGATATGATTCTCATACAACTGTGTTGTCACTAGGGGAAGTCTTTCCTCCACAATATTATTCATGGAAAAAAGTTACGTGTCCATAAAAAGTCAGTTTGCTTTGATGGAACCATCCTGGTTGAAGCCTTCCAAGGGAATCTTAACATTGGTGAGGAGCTGTTGAAATTCAAATTTGCCAAAGTCAGTCTTCCAGGAAACAGGGAGAACTCCTTTCCCTCAGTAAACCTGCAGGAGTGCACAGGACTGTGGCCCACCAGGAACGCCCCGGGGGAGTTGGACACACTTGGATCTCCACTGGGATGCATGCCCAAATTACGACCAATATTCTCAGACAAGAAACCTCAAATTAAGTAAGTTTTGAAATACACAGACAATATTAGAAACATTTACCTCTCATTGTGAAAGTGCTTAATGGAATAGAATGAAAATTGTCATCATTTACTCGCCTTCATGTTCCTGTTCCAAACCTGTATGCTTTTTGTGAAACACAAAGGAAGGTATTTTGAACAATGTTAGTAATTTTGAAAAAAATTTTGTCAATGGGATCCGAAACCATCTAGTTACCAACATGCTTCAAAATACCTTATGTGTGTGTGTATGTGTTCTACAAAGAAAGCCAAACAGATTTTCAACGACAAGAAGGTGAGTAAATTATGACAGAATTTCCATTTTTTTTGGGGCGGAATATCCCTTTAAGGGGAAGTCATGGCCTAATGGTTAGAGAATCGTACTCGTAATCCAAAGGTTGCGAGTTTGAGTCTCAGGTCCAGCAGGAATTGTAGGTGGTGGGAGTGAATGTACAGCACTCTCTCCACCCTCAATACCACAACTGAGGTGCCCTTGAGCAAGACACCGAACCCCCAACTGCTCCCCGGGCGCCGCAACATAAATGGCTGCCCACTGCTCCGAGTGTGTGTTCACGGTGTGTGTGTGTGTGTGTGTGTGTTCACTGCTGTGTGTGTGCACTTTGGATGGGATAAATGCAGAGCACAAATTCTGAGTATGGGTCACCATACTTGGCCGTATGTCACGTCACTTTAAGGATAACATTTCTATTCACTTTAATCATGGCAGTGGGATTTAGCATCTAAATGATCTTCATGAATATCTCTCGATGAATGCTCTGAGTTATGAATCCATGTTTTTCTACTGTACATGCTTCAGGGAGCAGAAAACCACCGTTCCTCTCCAGCCTGTGGAGAAGCTGAATGCTGGTCAGGAACCTCTTACTGAGATCAAGGCCTCAAAGACTGATATAAATGGACAGCAGTTGTGCTCTCAGGATACTGAGCAGGTGCCGAGTGAAACCGAGTCTGAACTACTCATTCTCTCAAATGTTTTACCATTGAATTTCATTTCTCATCATATTCACTCCACATCTATGCATTATAAATCAATGGTTTTCAACTGGTAGTTTGCTTCTGATAGGGTTGTGGACATCAGACCTGTGAAAAACAGTAGTTACCACCCAACTGACACATTTCCCACCTAATATTCAGAGGGATTTAGAACCTGTCAGCTTTCAGAAGGGAGAAGAATATACCCATATCTTTTGTTATTAATGTCAAAGGCTGTGCATACAGTAGAGAAAACAAACACTGTAGATAGACAAGTCAACAAGTTGAACAAATACATTTGAACATTTATTCAAATTAATATTTCAGTTAAGATCATTATTATTCAGTTAATATATTTACTTTAATGTTTAATTTTAAATCATTAATAATAATTCATTTTGTTTACTTTTGTGCAAACAACACTGTCGCAAATTGATGTTAAATGTAAAATCTGTGAATCCACTGATTTAAACCATTGGTCAGCATTAAATATATTTCAAGAGGAAAGCAAATATAGAAAGTATATAGATAGTACTAACAAGTGGAATAAGGATATTAAGGAAAATATACACTAGTGTTCAAAAGTTTGGAGGTTAGTAAGGTTTTTTTGTTGTTTTTTTAAGAAATTAATACTTTTACTGAACAATGACACAATGAATTGATCAAAAGTTGTAGTAAAGACACTTATAAAGTTACAGAAGATTTCTGTTTCAAATAAATGCTGTTCTTTTGAATGTTTTATTCTTCAGAAAAATACTGAAGAAATGTTTTCCACGTTGAAAATAAATGTTTTTTGTGTACCAAATCAGCATATTAGAATGATTTCTGAAGGATCGTGTGACACCAAAGACTGGAGAAACGGCTGTTGAAAATACACAATATTACTGCTTTTTTCGGAAACAAATAAATGCAGCATTAGTTAGCAAAGAGAATTTAGTTAGAGTTAGAGAATTTAATTTGTTTTAAAAAAAAGATGGTTAATTCTCACGATGCCACATGTAAGAAATCACACTTGATTATATCATGAACCTCCTACATGTGAAAACCCTCGTAACATGTGAGAACATGCCTGAGATAATCTGTGACCGCTGTGCTGTTTTGTGTACCCAGAGGATGAGAGAGGTGATAAATGATAAGGACATGGAGATCAAGAAGCTAAAAGAGGAAGGAAGTGGCATCCAGCTGCATGCATCTCTCTTGGGGCAGCAGCTAGATGAGGCCAAATTAGAGCTCCAGGTGCCCATTAGCCGTTTCACACGTCTTATTTAATTTGGGTGTTGACTGTTAAGTGTTTTTTTTAGACCATGATGCAGATTACTCTCGTTCACCATATTTTATTAATTTACGAGAATGCGCACCCATCTTGAATGTGTGAGGCTTCCAGTGTCAGCCATTTCCATTTATTTTTCGCTGTAGAAAACAGCTTATGCTGCTTGATATTGCAAACTGGTATTTCTTATCGTATAATATTCATGCATTTCTGTAACTATAAACACACTGGTCTGTAGTACAAATAGTTTTACTGTTTACTTTGTTGTTGTTATTAATCTATAGAGGTTAACACATCAGAAGTCTCACACGTTCACTGATGATAGCTGTGTTCTGCAATGCAATATGTGGATAAACGTTTGTTCTTTGCAGACACTGAAGGAGAGTTATGAGAAGACAAAGGAGACTGAACATAATCATCCTACAGCACTTGCAAACAGAATATCTCAGCTGGCCAAGAAAGTGGATTCTTTGAGGAAACGAAGGCAAATTCATTTTTATTTTTTCAGTTTCAGTGGCTTAATGTATACTTCTACTTCTGACTTGAATTAGACAATGTTTCTGACTTAAAACTATTATTTTGAAACTCAGGGAGTGTAATCCATTCTCCACTGATGAAGATCACCTATTAGAGTCCAACACTATCATCATGAACTACAGGATCTCAATGCCATTGAGCTCAGAGAGGCTGGAGCTTGCGTGGAAAACTTATGATCTAACCTTGGAGAATCTAAGAAGCTGTCAAACCGTGAGTAAAATATACATTCTTCTGATCAATGAATTAACGAGTTTACATACTGTATAGATGAATGTCATCTCTGTGGCTCAAAAAAACTTTTCTTTAAAAAGACTGGTGTAGTAAACCGTGTATTAGAGAACTGTTCTTGTTAGGAGCCTCTCTCAAGTGTATTACAGTATTTCTGTTGACTGTGGCGTTGCTTATAAGATCGCTTGTGTGTTCTGTCAGATGGCGGAAGTAGAAACACTGGTGAACCGCAGGAATGAGGCCCGTGGTGCTCTTTTATCTGCTGTAGATGACTTCCTGCAGGAGATGGACAAGCTGCCAATTAATCAACGTTTGGACAGGCTGAAGGTATGTAGTGAAGGAAGATACAAATGAATATTATTTTAGTATTATTTACATACTGTTACAGTATTTTTATATTTTCAGCCCTGTTTTAATTTTAGTTTAAGTTTTAGAAATGTTATGCTATTTAGTCATTTATATTAGTTTTGTTTATTTCTATTTAGCTTTATTTTTATTTGAGTTTTAGTAGTTTTAGTATTTAAGCTTTTTTTTTTCCAGTTTAAAATGTTTAAATTTTCCATTTAGTATTTTTATATTTTATTTCAGTTTTATTTCAATTAACAAAAAAAAAAAAATTTTTTTTTTTGCTAACAACACTGATTACAAATTCATCACTTTCCAAATTTCTGACAGATTTTGTACTGAATGTAGTTGGATTAGGCCTTTGTAAAGTATCAGATAATATTTCTTGAATCAGTTTTAGACTCTCTTGTATTTTAGTTTTTTGTTTTCTAACTAATAAAGGTGTGAAAAGCCCATAACTTAAAAAATATACATAGTATGTGAAGATTCACCTGCCAGCTTTTCATTACTGACAAACAACAAAAAATCAAAAACATGCAAAAAACTGCAGATGAAGCTCTCCTTGCTCTTAGCAGCTGGGCAGCCAAGTTTAGCAAGGTATGTTCGCTAATGTAAACTTAATCAAATTCATGTCTCCTTTTACTGATAGGTTATTGCAACGCTATCTCACGGCAATTCGTACATATTTTACGAGGTGGCTAATTCGTACGAATTCGTACGACCTCACTCGTACGATTTAGTACGATTTGTCTAAACCCCAGTGATGGGTAGGTTTAGGGGCGGGGTTAGGTGTAGGTCATTCGTACAAATTCATACGAATTGGCAACTCGTAAAATACGTACGATTTGGCAAAAATCGTATCAATTTGTACAAGTGAGGTCGTATGAATTAGCCACCTCGTAAAATATTTAGCTTTTAATTTAAATGGACAGACATGGTTTATAGTATCACGGTACTTTTTTCTTTACTGCTCTATAAGTTGAAGCCTTTGTTTCAGTTTTCGTGTTTGATGGAGAAAGCGTCATTGAGTGGAGATGATGTTGCTGAAGGTGTGGATGAGATCCTGATGAATGCTGACAATGTCTTGTGTGAAGAACTCACTACTGAATTCTCTGTAAGTGTTTCTGTCCTGATCGACACATTTTTCTACACTATGTATGCATTTCAGTGTGCATTCTCTCTTATGGGCAAGGGCACAAACCCACAGGTCTTGTGCAGAGGGACTTTACTGTGTGCATTTTCAGATGTTTGGGTAAAACGAAGCTTACAGTTACTGAATGGAAAATTTATTTCTCACTGTTTTAATAGGAACAAGAGGATCAAGAGAGGAAAATAGTGTTTAATGCCTTTCATAAAGCCATGCAGGACATCCAGAGAGAACAAAGTTTGTTAGAGGCAATCAGGCAAAAGTACGAACTCAACACAAAGGTAAAAGAGATTCTCTCTTTGGATTAATTTTGAAAAAATGATTCTATGGAGAGCTTTATGGAGAGTCATAAAAATATATACACTACCGTTCAAATGTTTTGGTCATGTCAGAGGTTTTTTTTCATGTTTTTGAAAAGTCTCTTATGCTCACCAAGGCTACATTTATTTGATCAGAAGTACAGTAAATCAGTGACATTGCAATTATTATTATTACGATTTAAAATAACTGTTTGCTATTTTAATATATTTAAAAAAAATGTTTATTCCTGTGTCACTTGATCCTTCAGAAATCATTCTAATATGCTGACTCAAATAACATTTCCTATTATAATTAATGCTGAAAAGAGTTATGCTCCTTAATATTTTTTTGTGAACATTGTAATGTTTTTTCTTTATATTTTAAAGTTGAAAATAACAGCAATTATTTGAAATCTTTTGTAACATTATAAATGGGTTTACTTACTTGCTGAATAGAAGTAATGATTTCTTTCAAAAATAAAAAATATTCTTACTTGCATCAAGATTTTTTAACTGTAGTGTATGCAGTGCATGATTATTTTAATTCTCAATTTTGTTTATTAGTTGTAACAGCCATAATCTTTAACTGCAGTTTAAGCAGGAAATACAGCAGTGGCAGAGCGGACCACCTAAAGCAGATGAGCTGTTTGTGGTGAAGAAGCGCATCAGGAGCCTTAGATCTCAGCTGCGCTGGAAACTGGTGGAAGTCAGCTGTCTGGAGGAGGTGAGAACAGCCCTACCTAATGTGCTCTGAGAAACCACATGATAGGGCCACAAAATGTACACAGTGGTGGGAGCTCAGTCAGTTTATCAGTTTTTGTTTCCTGCAGGCAGAAGAACTGGACCTGACAGAGATTCTAAAGAAGAAGGAGGAGATCGCTGAGACGAGAAATGCTCTCTTTCAAGAAATCAGCCATGAGAAGCAGCAATATGTATGTTTAGTTGGGTATAAAGATCTTTCACAGACACAGTTAAGAATAGCAATACAATACATAATTTATCTATGCAAGATGTCATACTTTGTTGCTGTATTACATTTGTAGTCACCCAAAGGACTATATTGTATTTACACCTTAGAACAGTGGTTTACAGTGAATTAGGTTCAATAAAAATGTATAATTAAAAAATGGATGCATTAGTTTTGTGAATTTGTTGTTGAAGATTAAATTACTTAACATTTCAGAGGTTAAAAAGCCAAAAAAGTTCCCTAATACCTGAAATGTCCATTATGTGCAGATATTGCTGTGTGACCTCATGAAAAGAGGCTTTCCTGAGTTGCCAATGATCTATCCTGATGTAGATATCAATGGCTATATGGTGAGTACTTGTTTTGTCAGTACCTACAAGCCTCTTTTTTATCTTAAAAATGTACAATCAGTGTTTCATTTAGCATGGCTTTATGTAAAGGAGCTATACCAAATGACTGGAATAGTGCAGTATGAGCATAAGTATACTGTAAACACTTCTTTTTGGGAATATTCACTGACTACAGAGAATGGAAGAGGCTGTGCATGTTTAAGGTCTGTGAGCATTGAAACAGAGTGATATGCATAAATGTGCTTTCAGAGCTCTGCAGGACTGTTAATGAAGAGCTTGGACAGAGACATGTTTGACGCAGAGCCGATGAAAGAGCTGAGTGGGAGGAGACCCCCACTTGGCACAGACTTCCAGGGACAGAAAGTAGTCCTGAAGGTTGGTTATAGCCCAGAATGTCCATTTGCTTTGCTTTAGTCAAGATACAATGAGAATGCACACTCCAAGCCAAGTGAGGACACACATACTCAATATTTTTTTTTATATTCCAAATTTTAAAACAATATTAAATCCCCTCCCCCCCCCCAAAAAAAAGAAAAGAAAGTAAGAGAAAGAGAAAGAAAAAAGAATATAAAATACATACATGACCATTTAAAGATTTGGGGTTAATGTTTTAGTAAGATGTTTCTTAAGGGTTACGAAGGCTGCATTTATTTGACAAAATGCACTAATACTGTCCAATTTTATTACAGTTTAAAATAAATCTTTTCTATCTTAATGTATTTTAAAATGTAATTTAATCCTGTGTTGGCAAAGCTGAATTTTCATCAGCCATTACTCCAGTCTTCAATGTATTAATGTTGAAAACAGTTCTTTCTCCGTGATACTTTTTTTTTTTTTCCAGAATATATTGTTGGATATTGTTTGCAGTGCTATGCTGTGGATGAAGAGTCAGAAGCAAAGATGCTTGAACAAGCTGCCCACTATCTCAGAGCTCAGCAGCAGAATCCCGCCACAACTGTTCCTCTCCTGGAGCTGTTTTGCGCAAAGTTTTCCTTTCATCTTTTACTATACTAGTTTCTGACTTCGTAAAGCAGAGTGGACCTTAGTACAAATTTCAGTGATGCCACAGCTCTGTATCAGCACATGTGTAAAATGTCTTTTGTTTTACCCAGTCTGATCCACTGGCATACGTCATGGTACCACACTACTCTAATGGAAGTCTCAGGGCCATTCAGAAATCCTCCCCACTGTCCTCTTCTGTAAGTGCATTACGTCCAAATGTATTTGTCTGCACTGTAGACAGGTGGTAAAGTTTGTCAGATTTACATAAACTTCTTGTTTTTTTTATTGTAGATTTTTTGTCATTTTATTTTTCATTTAATAAGTACATATTTTACTATCAAGCATTAACAGCCACTACACAGCCAGAAATTTTGGTGCTTCCTCGTATAGTTTGCAAACTTTTTTTTAAAATGCATAAAAGCATTTTTTTTGTCCTCTGGTTTGTTATTTCCACATAGGAGATTAGGAAGGTGATGAAGGGCATAGCTCTGGGACTCCAGAGTCTTCATGCAGCATCTCTTACTCATGCATCTCTGCATCCCAGCAACGTGTTTGCCATCGGCCGAGAGAAAGGCATTGTTGGAGATTATGATTTCACAAAGACACCCGTAAGTGTAATAAACCAAAACCAAAAACAAAAAAAAAACAAAAAACAGCTAATTTAGTGACGTTATGGATTCATGTTATGGGGGGGACTAAATGAAAGCAGACCTGGTCTTGATTATTAAATCTTAGACATTATTTTTTATATAATTATTTGTTTTTTGTAGGAGCAGAGGGTGTCTGACAGCGGGATGGCTGTTTCCATCAGTCTGCTGGCTCCAGAGTTGAAGCAGGGTCAGCAGCCTTCCCCGGCCACCGATATGTATGCCTTTGGAGGCATCATGCTCTGGGTAGAACTGTTACTTACTTCCTTTCTTGCTTACACTACCATTTAAAAGTCTGCAATATTATATATTTTTTTAACGTTTTCTAAAGAAGTGTTTTTATCAAAAATACAGGAAAAAAGTAATGTTGTGAAATATTATTACAACGTAAACTGTTTTCAATTTGAATATATTTTAAAAAGTACTTTATTCCTGTGTTGATACAGCTGAATTTTCAGCAGCCGTTACTCCAGTCTTCAGTCAGATGATCCTTCAGAAATCATTATAATATGTTGATTTGCTGCTCAATTTTTGATAATGGTTCTTTTTATTATCAATATTATGTTGCTGCTGCTTAATATTTTTGTGGAAACTGTGATACGTTCATTTCAGGAGTCTTGAATAAATGGATGAAGAGAAAGTTTAAAAGAACAGCCTATATTTGAATTACAAGTCTTAACATTATAAATGTCATCTTTACTGTCACATTTGATTAAGCCTGGAGTAATTAAAATTCAGCTTTGCCATCACAGGTATAAATTACATTTTAAAATATATTGAAAGAGAAAATTATTATTTTAAATTGGAATAATATTTCACAATTATTTAAATAATTTTTGATCAAATAAATCCATCCTTGGTGAGAATTAGAGACTTCTTTCAGAAGCTGTTAATTATTCCAAACTTTTGATCTGTAGTGCACTGATTTGTCTTTTTTATATTTTATAAAATAAATATGAAAACAAATTTATAGTATATAAAATGTAGTATAAATATACATTGTATATAAATGTAATTTTAAAAAAAAAAGTTTTTTTCTGTCGGTAAAGGAGACTTGTTTGTTCACAGCTGCATGTTCCAGACTTCAGCGGAACTCTAGAGAGCGAGTGTCAAAATGTAGAGTTCTCTGGGCCTAATGGTTAGAGAGTCGGGCTCGTAACCTGAAGGTCGTTGGTTCGATTCCCGCACCGGCAGGAATTGAAGGTGGGGATTGTGAATGAACAGCACTCTCACCACCTTCAATACCATGACTGAGGTGCCCTTGAGCAAGGCACCGAACCCCTAATTGCTCCCTGGGCGCTGGAGCAATGGCTGCCCACTGCTCCGGGTGTGTATTCACGGTGTGTGTGTGTGTGTGTGTGTGTGTCTGTGTGCATTTGTTCACTGCTGTGTGTGTGCACTTGGATGGGTTAAACGCAGAGCACCAATTTCGAGTATGGGTCACCATACTTGACAATACATCACGACTTTCTTTCTTTCTTTTTTGATCTGTAGTGCACTGATTTGTCTTTTTTATATTTTATAAAATAAATATGAAAACAAATTTATAGTATATAAAATGTAGTATAAATATACATTGTATATAAATGTAATTTAAAAAAAAAAAAGTTGTTTTCTGTCGGTAAAGGAGACTTGTTTGTTCACAGCTGCATGTTCCAGACTTCAGCGGAACTCTAGAGAGCGAGCGTCAAAATGTAGAGTTCTCTGGGGCAGTTGTGGCCTAATGGTTAGAGAGTCTGGTATGTAGAATATAAGAGCTGATAAATATTATTTTAAAGTACTACTCCAAAGTGATTCAAACATGTATCTCTGACAGGATGCCAAATTGCACAAGCTCATCTCAAAGCTGCTTTCCTCTACAAGACTGTCTGCTTCTGTGGCCCTAAAGGAAGTCTACTTCATCTCAGTTGATGTGTAAAAGTGAACTATGTTCATGTTTGCGTTCTTTGCCCTTTTTCTTTATAATTTTCTTCTAAGAAAAAAGAAACCCAGAGGTGTTTTGTGTTCCTGGAATAAATAAAAATAAGTTTATAAAGGCAGAAAAACGTGGAAATCTTGGTCAGTACAGAAGATGATGTGCATTTTCTTTTTGTAAGATGCTTGGTTTTTCCATTTTGTAATGTTTTATCTTGTTCCAGTCTAGATCCACGTAATGTGAAAGGCTGTCAGCTGTAATCTCAGTCGTGACTCAGTCAAGACCTTACTTTGAAATTGCCCCATTTGAAAATTGTCTCCATGTTATCTTCTATCTCTGTGTTCTTCTTTCGTTTTTTCATCTTCATCAAAACGTGACTCAAAAATGGAGTGTGGAAAAATGGTTTGACATGCTAGTGAATCTTCACAGAAATTATTTATAATAACTTCCTGTCATCAAGACATTAGTGAGAATAGTAGAATATAGCACTATATATGATAAGGCTTTAAAATTTTCTTTTGAAGAGAGAATTGTGACATACAGTGAATTCAATAAATATTCAGACCCCTGCATTTTTTCACATTTTGCTAAGTTCTGCTAAAATGCTTCAAATATTTTAATGTGTCTGAATACTTGATAAGTACGGAATAGTTCATTGGTAAATGAAAATTGTCATTTACTCAAGTTGTTCCAAACGCTTTTGACTGAAACATGTTCTGTGGAACATAACGTAAGATATTTAGAGAAATATCTCAGTGGTTTGTTTTGGGTTTTTCTTTACCAGCATTCTTTAAAATATCTTATTTTGTGTTCAGCAGAACAGAAAATGATAACAGGTTTGGAACAACATGAGGGTGAGTAAATAAAGATTTTTATTTATTTTTTATTTTTTCGTGAACTGTCCATTTAACTTAGTACTTTGTTAAAGCACATTTAGCAACGATTACAGCATAACCTACTTGTTAGTTGCATTCAGTGCGTTTGAGAATTTTTTTTCCTGTCAAAGTTGTCGTACAGTTTGAATATTGTCTTAAGAGTATACATCTCTATCATTGTGTAACAATAATGACACGCCTTCTTGTTGTGTTCAGCACTGTACTTAAAGAGATGTGCTCCAGATCTGCTATATAAAACACGAGCAATCGCCTTTAGTCAGTCAGAACAACTGAGATCAAGAGAGCAGCGCTGTCAATCAAACCCTTACACGAAATAGTCCGTCTCTTATCAGAGGAAGGTAAGGTTAAAAAAAAAAAAACACTCTGTTTTGTATTAAACATATGTGGGTCGTCAGTTTTAACATGAAGTTTCCACAGTAAGATACAGTTGTGACAGAGACTAGCAAGGGCTTGCTGTAAGTTTTTAGACAAACGACTAATTGGTTTTATAGGCTATATGAGTTTTAAACACCTAGTTCAAAACCCTCTTAAATAATTCTTTATAATGCATAAGGTAAAATTGTATTATACACTTTTAAAAATGTCAATATCGTTTATCATATATTTTGCTGTAGGTAAATACGTGTGAACAATTAAATTCACTGGGAAAATGTATAATAAAATATATTGCATAAAAAAGGTTTAACATTATACACTTTTTAATAAATGCAGTAGCAAAAATGGAAAAAGTAACACAAATGTTGTAATTAATAATGAAAAATATTTTTGCATAAAAATTATACATAATATAAGTATATTTTCTAAAAACATCAAGCTCCAGTCTTGTCTTGAATTCAAAGAAATGAATTGTTCAAAACTAGGCAGCATGAATCATGTGATCCTCCAAATTATTGGTTTTTTTGAAGATGCTCTCTCATTATTTGGTGTTCATGATCATTGCTGCGATATGGATAATGACAGTCACAGATGCATATCCATACACACCAGACACAGCCATCCCTGAAGAGGTCGAGGACATGACCAAATACTATACTGCATTACGACACTATATCCACCTGACATGACAAAGGTAAGATAAAAAAAAAAACATGTAAATTAATCAATAAAATTCAGAAAGCAGGACAATAGCTTGACCTAAAGTATTTAGCTTTTTTTTTTTTTACAGTAATCATATGTTCATTAAGTAATTTTAGGGAATATGTTGGGAATGAGTTTATTCTGTAGAGCCTTTTTATTTCCTCTGATGCTTTTGCTGCTCTGATTGTCCTAACCTGTCTCTGGTATGGGAAAAGAAGCAGTCCTGAGTCAGTATTATGGAGTCTGCTGCTGAGAGAGACACCAGAAAGCAGTTCTGAGACAACATATGAGGAAGCAGGCGCTGAACATGACAAGATCAGGTTAAAACTACATTTTACAACGGTTTATAAAACTTTCTCTTAAAAAAAGTTTTAGATAATTTCCTCTCTCTTTTTCATGTTATATGATTGTGTCTTCACAGATTAAAGGAAATGTCCATTTGGTAATGGGAGATTTTTGCTAAGTGATGTCAGTGGTGACCAGAGAGTGGCAGTGTGCAGCTTTAAACCTTTGCTCTGATACTGATTTCATACACTCTGACCATTATGTTCTGTATTATTTATTATACAGTGTTTGTGAATTAAATGCATAAATCACTGACACATTTTTAAATCTCATAATAGACTGAAAACATTTATAATTCATGAATATATTCTTAGGTTTTGACTACTTTTCAGACCTTAAAAGAAATGGAAGTTTCTAAAATTTTAATATCAACAACAAAACACTTATTTAAAATACATTCAGATATATACAATATATGATTACATGTATAAAGGCCAGTGACCATGATATAAAATGTTATCTTTCATATTCACAAACACACACACACTCTCTCTCTCTCTCTCTCTCTCTCTCTCTCTCTCTCTCTATACATATATAGTGAGGTTTGTGGGATGTCAGCTTTTAGAGTCCCTATAATTATTTAAACATGTTTTTTAAATAAAATATTCGTGAATGCACATTAAATGTTGTGTTGATACCGCCCTCTTCTGGACAATAAGATTAAAAAAGAAATCACCACCTGGACTGAATGTACCTGAAAATTCAATATTTGATTTTATTCCGGTGTCAAAGCTGATTATACGATAGATTAAAGTGTGAACAGAATGTGAACGATGATGGCTACTTTTTTATTTTTGTAAAATGGTTATTGTCCGAACTCCCAGTTCCCTAATAGATTCTTTATAAATGGAAATCTAAATTTACAATTATTTAAAAACGTATGTCATAACATATTCATAGTCAACACTTTTGCATGGTCATACACACCCTGGGCAAGTAATGGGGCGGAGAAAATACATAAACCTCTCACATATTTCACAAATGAGTCGCGCATGCTATCATATAGTAATCCTAGTGGGCGTGTCCTTTTGCATCCCGTGCCTCTGATTGGTTATTCCACACGGGCGTCAACGAAAGGGGCGGGTCCGAGCGTTTTGACTGACATATAGAGCACTAGAGAGGATAAGTGTCTTGTTCTGTCTGCTTGGGAAATTCATGGGGCTTTAAATTTCTCACCGGGACACAGGTCCACCCAGGGGGGTCAGTGAGGTAAGTCTTGAAGACTGTGAATGTTTTGGGATTGTAGATGCGGGTGTTTGTGTGAGCAGGGCTCTACACGTGGCTGTCTATACAGCTGTCTCACACTGGGGACACTTTTGATTGGAGCGCTAACCAGCTAAATCCAGTTAGCCGTCTAATAATAAACAGCTGATTGCTGCTAGCGCTCCGCGGCTACGCTGTTAAAGCTAACTGTTGCAGGCAATTCAAGCTATGAATGAAAGAACTGGGAAAACCAACCAACCGAACGCATAATGTTAACTTTATAACGTAGGAGAAAACGAGTCAGGTTTGTAAAGGCTGTACTAGCACAGCGCGAGCAATGTGCTCAGTGCGTCCCACGCGCTGCGCGTTTCCTTAAAGTTGAATGGGCCGCACGTGCGCTTGTGTTGCCATCATAAAAAATTAATGCGTAATGTTACGTACGGTTCAGCGTGACTGGAAACGTTAGGTTATAAGAACTGGAACAGTATCTGAATAAGATGTGCCACTGCCAGGACAGTCATCTGTGAGCAAGTTGCCTATAACAATGAGAGCATCTCGATTCAAGACGATTCACTGGCCTTTGTGGCGTTATAACTCATTTATAACCCACAGTACTGGTGCATATCTGAATTTCATCTACATTGCGTCTGACTACTTTAGTGTGGCCATTTACGTATATATCTAAATCTCAAACAGGCACCAGCAGCCCAGCATGTTCAGCCCTTTAAGTGTTTCTCGACCTATTGCGTGACCATAGTTTAGTAGCAAATCAAAAGGGGAAAATACTGAATCATACACAGCTGTGATTTGTTTATCTCATTGACTCATCGTAATTACTTCTATTTTCCATCTTAAAGGAAAACATAATGTTATCTTTCTGAACATCACATTTAAGGGAGAAGCAAAAATCAAAAAAGCAATACTGATGTTTATATTTAGTTGTATTATATTTAGTATATTTATTTATATTAGTTGCTATTTTATTTTAGACAACATTGATTGAGGTTATTTGTTTATTTATTTTAAAGGTGTGTTAAGTTTAGGTGAAATCGTTTTTTTAATTATTATTAATGTTTTTTTTTTTTACTGTTTTTTTTAAATTATTATTATTAATTGTGTTCCGCAAGGATACATTAAGTTAATTGTAAGTGGCAGTAAAGACTTTTACATTTTCAAATCCAGAAAAAAAATCTATCATGGTTTTCACAAAATATTAAGCAGCACAAGTTTTCAGCTGTAATGATAAGAAGAAATGATGCTTAAGCACCAGATCAGCATATTAGAATAATATCTGAAGGATCATGTGACACTGAAGACTGGAGAGATGATGCTGAAAATTCAGCTTTGTATCACAAGAATAAATTACAATTTAAAATGTATTTAAAAAACAATATTTATTTTAAATTGTAGTAATATTTTACAGTATTACTGTTTTTACTGTATTTTCATTAAATAAATGCAGCTTTTGTAAGCATACCATATGTCTTTCACTTAAACTTTGTTGTTAAAGTAGTACAAATTGTGATATTTTAAAAAGCATAGTGCATCAAAAAACACCTTATTTATATAATATTTAGTTTTGGTCAATGCACAGTAATTTATAAGCAGAAATAAGATTAAAAAAAAATAAGCTCTGTAATGCAGTGTTTGTAACTCATTTGGAATTACTCAGTAATAATTCTAAATAATATTACAGTAGTTTTATTTATTTATTTTTGTTATAGAGGAAATGGTTTGTCATTGCCTTACTGAAAACTGTAGCTTTGGTTTTAGGTGATTGTGCTGTCAGAAGGGTCATTCGCCACCTCTTCTGTTAGTTAATGGATGGCAGTGTTTGCAGTTAGTTTAAAACCGTAACTGTTTGAGCAAACGTTTAAATTTTTTTTTTTTTTTTTTTTTTTTTTTTTTTTTTTTTTTTTTTTTTTTTTTTTATTTGTGTTGACTTTGTGTCGAATGCAAGCTTCTCTTACAAGCTCCTCCACTTTGAAACACCTTGCCCTAGTTAGATTTTCCCCAGCCTTTTGGCCTCAAGCTATTAGTGTGAACATACTATTCTACAGCATCCTGTGCAACCGCACATCGTGTACAATGATTCATAGCACACCACACAAGACAGATAGAGCCAGCAGCATGTGATTACTCTGCCCGCCCCAGTATACTGTTAGTTGCGCAACAGTGATGGATTTAAAATTAGGTCCCTAAAAACTGTAGCCTTTTTCCAATTAATAGTGTTGGATAGAGTGATTGAAACATTGTGACATTGTAGTTTCTATTGAATACTAGTGGCTTCATACAAAATTGCCCCCTGCAACGTGAGACAGGAAGGCTGCTGCCTTGATCTCATAATGACTCCCAATCAGATTAAACTTCCACGCTTTTTCTTAATCTGTTGTATTCACCTGCTGCCACAGTCGTAGTATTATTCTACTTCCTTAACCAGTCAGATTCTTGAAATGGATATGCTTTATACTGGACTTGCGAAGAGAAAATTTAGTAAATCATGTCTTGCTACAGGTGTTTTTTTTGTTTTTTTTTTTAATTTCATTTATTTGATTGAAATTACAGTAAAAACAGCAATTATCAATACATTATAAATATAAATTTTTTCTGTGATGGCAAAGCTAAATTTCCAGTCTTCAGTGTCATGTGATCCTTCAGAAAAATTTGAATATGATGATTTGGTGCTCAAGAAACATTTAGCAATGTTGAAAACAGTTGTGCTGTGCTTAATATTTTTGTGGAAACCATTATACATGGTTTTTAAGGGTTCTTTGATGAATAGAAAGTTCAAAAGTACAGCATTTATTTGAAATAGAAGTCTTTTATAACAATAACATTCTTTACTGTGACTTACTGTCAATTTAATTCATACCTGCTGAATTATATGAATATGCTGTATTAATATACTGACCTCTTACTTTTGAATGGTAGTGTATCTGAGTTTGATTTCAGTTCCCTAAAAGATGTTTTTTTTGCCGGAACACAGGTTAAAAACATAGAGGAAACACTGTCCTCTGTGATCCATGCAGAAGTGTGTTTTATTACTTTCAGAGGAACTTTGTAGAGTCATTTGTGAGTGAGCTGCTCCTTTTTTTTTTTTTTTAAATAAAGGGAATGTTGTTATTGCTTGCATTTAGTTGTTTGCTCATTTTTCCACAATAATGCAATAATTAAACGCAAGTATTAGTTCTTTCAATCCGATGTCAATGTTAGTGTCTGGAAAAGGAAAGGAAAGGAAAGGACGTGATGTGTGGCCAAGTATGGTGTCCCATACTTGGAACTTGTGCTCTACATTTAACCCATCCAAGTGCACACACACAGTAGTGAGTAGTGAACAAACACGCACACCGTGAACACACACCCGGAGCAGTGGGCAGCCAACGCTGTGGCGCCCAGGGAGCAGTTGGGGGTTCGGTGCCTTGCTCAAGGATCTCACCTCAGTCGTGGTATTGAGGGTGGAGAGAGCGCTGGATATTCACTCCGCCCACCTACAATCCCTGCCGGACCTGAGACTCGAACCTTTGGGTTACAAGTCCGACTCTCTAACCATTAGGCCACGACTGCCCCCACACTGTCTGTGTGTTGCTGTATGTAGGACTCACAGTTGGGCATTTGCAATTTTTAGTAATGTTGGAAATCTGACCTCTTACAGGTTTCCTGTCTTCATGAGCTCCAGATTAGAAGAGGGTGAGCGGGGGTTCTGTGAACTGAACTGAAATTCATTTTGCAGGTGAGTCATTATATATAACATGCATTGTCATATTCTATTTTCAAGATTATCTTTTCTGTGGTGGATTGACATGCATGAAAATAAAATACAAATTTCTTCAAATGGTTTTGGGTGGTATTACAATATCCAGAGATGCTGAATCAAATGTTTGTGCCATTGCTAAAGTACAACTGAGAGATTTGCTTGTTTCTACACACAACCTATAGTACACCTGTTTCTATATAAACACACATATCATAGGATTGTGTCAAAGCTATATTCAGCAATCGACAGAAACAGATCCAGGTTTTGTTTTTGTTTTTTTTGTTTTTTTTAGAGTATTTTTGTTTGCGTGTCTCTGATCATGTGGATGGACTGTTGTGTGTAAAGATGGTCTGTTTGTGGGTAAAGTCCTTTTCTCTAGATTTCACCTCATTCATAGTTCAAGGGCCCTCAGTGATGCAAGATTTCAAAGACTACTTAAATGGATGACTCTGATGCCCTTAGCTGACACTGCATGGATTTTATCATAACCGTTTGACTTTCTCATTTTAATGAAAATGGAAAAGTAGCACAGAATGATGGAGTGAATAAACATTCTGATGTGGACCTGCTTCTTCCTGTCCCCAGGTGCATGGTTCTCATTGCTATTGAAGACAAATTTTGTCTTAGCCGTGAACTTGCCCTGCAATATAGGAATAATGACCGTTGCCAATGCCAAGTCTGGCACAGGTAAGCACCTTAGAGCCTCTTACAGGTTTATAGGATGCTTTATGGATCATTAGGGTGCATGATATTTGTGACATCCGCTGAGATGGGACAGTCGGCATGGCTTCAGTAATATTTTAGTGACCAGTTGATGGTATTTAGCAGAGCTTTATATGGCAGCAACCTGGTAACTCATTCTGCAACATTTATGCTGCATGTGAATAATAGCCTACTTGTTGAGGAAAGGTGTGCTAGTACTTCTAACATGACAACTCTCGTGATATGTTGTGAAATGCACTAGTGCAATGTTTCTCAGCTGGTGGGCCGCGGCTAAAGAAACGACATCAACAACAAAAAACGTAATTTAAATGTTTTTCTGATGCGAGACTTTTATTTTAAAATGCGTGCATGAAAGCTGTCAACACTTCTGTCAGATGTAGTTTAAAAGAGTGCCTGAGAAAAATGCGCTGACCCGATTCAGCATGTGGTCAGATGAGCTGTTGATAGGCTTAATGTTAATGTCATTATTCTATCGTTATTTCGTAACTTATGAAATAAAAAGTCCCTCACCTCAGAAAAACAAACTATCCTGTCCTGCCAGATGTTATATTGCGTTTGCAGCGCGCACTCTTCAGTAGCACAATGCGGCACACTGCATATCACTTCACTAAAGCGCTGAAACTACGAGCATGCAACGCGTGAAATAAAAGTACAGTACCGATAAATCACATAACTGGTACTGCGTGTGTTAACTGGGAAGGATTTGCATGAAGGTATGATATTCATTCTATCCAGGAGCAGTTTCCATGTTTCATTAACAGTTCATGTTAGTATTGTATATTCACCATGGTAACGGTTGTTTCCATAACCCAAAAATACCATGTTATTTTCACTTTCACTCGGGGGCACCATAGAAGTCCATTATATGGAGAGAAATTCTGAAATGTTTTCCTCAATTTTTTGTTTTTACGAGTGAAGAAAGAAAGACATGAACATCTTGGATGACAAAGGGGTGAGTCCATTATCTGTAAATTTTTCTGAAAGTGAACTACTCCTTTAATGACCCATCAGCCTGAGCCATCTAGAGTTTCATGAATGAACTTGGCATTTCAAGCAATCAGTAGCCAGGTTTCCATCCTAAGTTGCTAACTTGCGTGCAAAATTGGAATGTCACGTAAAACATTTACGAATAAGCACCGTTTCCATCCAGCGAGTCGAAGAGAAGAAAATCCTCACTTCCTGATAAACTGGCACTAAATGTCACAAATAAAAGTAGGAGAAGCCACTGAAGACCTCAGAGCGAGCAGACAAAACACAATAAATGTGGTCTTGCTTTTGGAGGTGAATACCAGCTGTTTGGGGACGCTGTCGTGGTAGACCATTCTGGGAGGCAATACAGAAATACTTTGGCGACAGACTTTGCTCGGGCATTTCCGAATGATCATAATATTTTGGATGCTGTGCAGCAAGATCAGTCCGCTGGTTAGTCAGGTTTTGCCGCCCCAAGGTCACATGTCTTTTTTTTTTTTTTTTTTTTTTTTGAAAGCTCATGCGGAATTTATCTGCAATATGCATTTTCATCTCCCATTATTCGCATGAACCCTTTTTCACATAAGTCAAAAACCACCTCAAGTGAGCATAACTTTTTTTCTTTTTTGCGAATTAAGGGATTTCTTTTAGAAATTTGGCGTTTCCGTCGCTCCTTTCTGATGTGACACTTCAAAATGCGAATAAAAAGAGGGTGATGGAAACATAGCTTCTGACTTTGCTACCCAGCAAAGTCAATTGCTACACCGTAACTGCAGTGGACTTTTAGTACATTTTGATCAAGATCACATCTATTCATCACTGCAGATAAGAGTTTTTTGCAAACTGCTGCTCCTGAGTATGGGTCAGAAACTGCTAAGACCTCTTCAGTTATTCTAGCCATATCATCAACTCTACCAGTGTCTAATGTATCTTTACTCTATAGAGAGGAGCCCATGTAGCTCCGTGTGGAGATGGAGAGGTTACAGAAACGCTCTGATGAAATGGCTTGTCTCAGAGGCTTAATGACCTGCATGTATGACCCTCAGCTCCATGTTTTCTTTCAGCTGCTTCTGCTGACACACTGTTTTCTCTGCCGTGTTGTGCGGTTTGTTGCCTTATTGAGAGAGAGGCTAAATTTTTTTTTTTTTTTTTTTTTTTACAGATTTACTAACAGCGTGCGCCAGTGCAAACTGTCTTTTGGCATTAAAATACTACTGTCAGGATTTACTAAAGACACACAGTGAAGAATTAGCGCTGAAAAGGCGTGGACAGTTATTTTTGCACCTGACCTTATTGAATATGCATTTGTAGGAGTTTCCTTTTCAGATGCAAAATTTATGGGAGGAGATTCTTAAAATGAATCACGCAACGCAATTTACTAACGTTTGTGCTGGTCAAATTACTGGTGTTTGCTGTCAAAATAATGTGACAATGTTATTGATATGTCAATCAAGGTTGATGAGGACCATTTTTAAGTCCTTAAAAAAACATGCTGCATTTTCAGTGTCAACAGTCAGAATAAGCCAATTTCAATGCAGGAAGTGACTGGAATAAGCAAAGTAGTTAGCTGGTATTTCACACTTGTTCATGCACACACCTTGATAGTCAAACTGTGCTATTCATTAATACATACTGTACAATAATCCGACAATAAAAAAAAAGCGCGTTTACTTTCATGTTGCACTTTAACTTCAGACAGAACTAGGAAGTCTTTCATGAAGTACTTTTTGTAGAACATAATACAGAACTTTGCACAGTCAAAACTAATCAAGCAGCAGCTTTCGAGTATATACCAGTCTGGACCTTTCAAAAAATGCCTTGATACAGTACAGGATTGCGTCTGTATTTAGTAACATCATGATGACTGATTGGATGCAGTACATGCACACTTGGGTTTAACCAATTAGCCTATACAATTTAGATGTTTGAAAACTGACCCCAAACCAGCTCAAATTTTGTCCACCCACCCAAATAAAATTTTTACCTGCATAATCAAATTCAAAACCACCCAATTGAACGGGTATGTATGTATACATATACATTTTAGCAAAGCCAATTTTACAATTGACGAGTACTAATATTTCGCCATTATTGTAAAAAATGGTCAGCTACATCTTGTTGGTCTTTTTTTTTTATTTTTTTTTTATATTATTTATTTGTTCAAGTTCATTTTTATATAGTATGTAGAGATAGGATTTAGTTATTAAACTCTAATCTTCCATTTCATGTATTTTGATACCATAAAATATTTAGGGCCAGGTTTACTAAACAGGGCAAATTAGCGTTAGAGTGAAATTCTATAAAAGTGCCGATGGGAGGGGAAAATTGTGCGTGTGATTTACTGACAATGCGCACATTAAAGGACGCAGCCAGATCATTTCCATAATGACCAGCACAATATACCAAGAGCAGCGCAAATTACTGCCTGCTTTAAGATAAATTTTGCATCTGAAAGGTAAACTCCTACAAATGCATATTCAGTAAGCTCAGGCGCAAAAATAACTGTCCACGTCTTTCAGCGCTAATTCTTCACTGCGCGTCTCTAGTAAATCCTGACGGTACTATTTTAATGCCAAAAGACGGTTTGCGCTGGCGCAAGCTATTAGTAAATCTGGCCCATAGTCTATAGTGATAAAAGGTTTAATCATACAAGGAAACAGGTTTTAAAAAAATGGGTATCTGCAGTTTAATGTTTTGGTGTAGCCAATATGCTTTATCACATGAATTCCCTTATCTTGATCACCTTAATTACAATCTTGGGTATTTATTTATTTTAATGATGTGTGTAAATTGCGTGTGATCCTCAGCCATGCAGCAGGTGCTGGATAACCTCAAGGAGCTGCCACCTTCAACAGGAGCCAAAGACATCGACCTCATCTTCCTCCGTGGCATTATGGAGAGTCCCATAGTTCGTTCTCTTGCTAAGGTACAAACTAATAATTCATTTTAACTCCCTTAGTTTGATAGCTATTAGGAGGCATCAAATTATTGATTACCATTATACTTGTAACTTTTTAAATAATTATTTTGATTATTAGTTAATAAGAAAGCTTATATCTGCCACTTAATATCAACATAAACCCCATTCACATGTGCACACATTTATGAGGCCAGGAGTTGTTTGTTGTGTCACAGGTCATAAGAATGTGATGTACAGGGGGCCTCTTCTTATTCTTAATATAGGTGCGTGAAATTGTTCAGTTTGTGAGAGATACTGGTTGAGCTTCACTTTGTTTGATTAGGAACAAACACGCTATTGTGAGAAACATATAGTCCGTGTTACTGTACTGTCTGTTGATTTTTATACTGAGTTAGTTTACAAGTGACTGACGGTTTGATCTGCATTAATGTCCAGTTTGTACGGTCTGTTTCCCATGAATAATCCTGTTCTGACACAGTTTTCATCCATAATGATTTTTAAACACATTTTTTTAATATATTTGATTAATTGTAACTTCAGGAAGGGCATCCGTTGTAAAGCATGCTGCGTCGACCCCTGATAGGGAGCAAACTGAGAGAGAGAAAATGATTGTAACTTATTTGTTCACTAACGTTGTCTAACTTTGTATATTCATGTAGATCTCTCTCTCCAAAAAAAAAAAAAAAAAAAATTCAGTGCAATTTCCAAATGTCAAAGTATGTATTTTCTTTTTTATAATTCAGTGGAAATTTTGAATTTTAATTTAAAAAAAAAAAAAAATTTAAAAAAAATATTTTTGGGGAAAAAAAGGGCTAATTTCTAGAGTTTTATGTATCCTAAATAGACACGATTTATTACCATTAGTGCTTGATTGAAAGTAGTCTTCTCACTCACTCACTGACTGGAAATAAAAACTGTGGGTCTTAAAATAGATAAATTTTCATACATACTGAAGTGTGTGGTGTGTTTTTTTTTTTTTTGGGGTTTTGGTTTTTTTATATTAAAAATTATAGCTTTTTTTTGTTTGTTTTATTTTGTATTTTTATAATCGAAGATTGAAAGTCTGTTCTGGGGCAAGGGTGAAGCAATCAAATGTGTTAATAGAATATATGGATTTTTTTTTTTTTTTTTTTTTTTTTTTTAAATATATTTTGAAAATCAGTTTTAATAAAAATCAAGCCCTGAGACACTTGATTATATCATTATTCTTAATGATTTTGTACAGTTGTTAACACTCTTCCATCTGAAGTGTACCCGGCAGTGCATTTGTTAATCTAGATGTAATCCATTAATCGCTTTCTTGGCAAGATGTAAGTTATTTTGTCTCCGCCCACTCTCTCTCAGGCTCACGAGCGATTGGAGGATGTTAAGCTGGAGGCAGTGCAAAGTAATAACGTGGAGCTAGTGAGTGAGATCCTGTCTGATATGAGCAGTCTGATCACTCACGATGAAAGTGCAGCAGAACTCTGTAAGATCCTGAAGGAACCACACTTCCAGGTACCAAACCTCAGTTTGTGTCTGTCTGACTGCCTCTTTCATGACGTTATGTTGACTGTTTATTTACAACTATTAATTCATCCTGTTGCTGTCTCGGTAGAAAAGCAGAATCACCTTTAAGCGCTTGAGAAATTTGACACACGAGATCCCTTTTTTTTTTTCTTTTTTGATTCATTTGGAAATTTGTTATTAATTCTCTAAACATGACTTGAATTCTCTTGGTATTTTCAGTCCCTGTTAGAAGCTCACGACAAGGTGGCCTCTAAGTCATATGAAGCTCCTCCCACCAGCACCAATTCCACCAGCATGACCAGCTCATCCCTCATGCCGGCTGACACAGTTCGCATGATCAGCATCCAGAAGAAGGCCGGAGAGCCTCTGGTGAGTGACACATGTTCTCAGTTTCACAGGATTAGATCCCACAGTCAGTCAGATCTTTAGCTCTATAGAGTCTGTCTACTAACAGCTTGTGTTTCAAATCCATGCAGTGTCATTTGTTTAGTCTGCATGGAAAATTTGTATTTGCATTAACAAGATCTAGGCTTAATTGTTAAATTAGACAGACTTCATATACAAGGAAGATCTAAGGCCGGCCAGTCTCAAGCAGATCTATAGTTGGCAGCCATGCAGTGTTTTCACACCTAGTAAAATAAAATGTCATTGTGTCCCTGCCAAGGTCAGAAATTCACCAGGGTGCTGAAAACAACCGTTATTTATTAATTTATTGCATATTTCATTATATTAAAAGCCACTGAAAAAAAAAAAAAAAAAAATATAAATATATATATATATATATATATATATATATATATATATATATAATATTTATTATTATTATTTTTTAAAGAGATTTTAATAGATTTTATATAAAGTCACTGGGGGGGAAAAAAATTAGATATTTTCAGTGGCTTTTAATATAATAGAATAAGATCATATAATGCAGTATCCAATGAATGAATGAATAATGTTATTTTCAGTGGCTTATAATATAATGTAATAAAATGAAATCCAATAAATAAATGAATGAATGGGTGAATGTGGTGTTTTCTGTGACTTTTAGTAAGATAATATAATGCAAAATCCAACATCCAGTCGCTTTTGCATATTTATTATTTTTTTATAATTTAATAAGACAATACAGTATCTCTTAAATAAAGATAATACAGTATTCCTTCAATAATTAAAATGACAATTAAATTAATGTTAAAATTATATTTAAATGTTATTTTAATTATTTAAGGGGTTATTGTATTATCTTATTTGTTTAAAGATATTGTATCATATATTAAAGGCCGCTGAAAATAACTATTTATTAATTTTGGGATATACTATATTATAAGTTTAAAAAAGAGGTTCACATATCGCCCTTTAATAAAAAGCATGTCTGACTCTTTGTGCCAGTGTTTCTGAGATTCATATTGTCGTCTCTTTTAGGGTGTAACATTCCGGGTGGAGGACGGCAACCTTGTCATCGCACGTGTTATGCACGGCAGCATGATTGACAGGCAGGGGATGCTGCATGCAGGTGATCTCATCCGAGAGGTGAACGGCCGAGAGGTGGGCAGAGACCCCATGGCATTACAGCACATGCTGAGAGACTGCAATGGAAGCATCACACTCAAAATCCTGCCCAGCTACAGGGATACACCTCCACCCGCACAGGTCAGAGCACCACTGATTCACAGCAAACCCAATCAAATTAAATGACACCAAATTATAAAATATTCATCGACTTTTTGTTTGTTACATGGCAGTTTTGTGTAGCATGTACAGCACATTTCTATTTATTTATTTGTCTATTTATTTATTTTTTACATTTATGCCTGAAATTTTAATGACAGAGTTGGGGAGGCAAAACCATACAAAATTCAGTTTGGTGGACATATTCTGCAACAAAAAATGGCATGGATTTGTAAATGATCATCTTCATCTGAACTGCTAGTATCTTTCCCTAGTAATCGGATGCTGGTAGTACAAAACAGTCTTGTCTCATAGTCCTGATTTTAGTGCTGTACAACCTCCTGTTGGCTTATGGGTTCGAACAGTTCTTGAGGAGGAAAAAGGAGAGACCTGGCCTCTGGGTGACTTAGAATGCCATCGAGCTGAAACTGAACATGGTTATCCCTATTAATAACATGACCTGTGCTAAGTAGGGCAGATGGGAGGAGTTAAACATGCGCACACCCTTACTTTCTACTCTAAGGAGATCTGGGCCTGGAGAGAAATAGATCCTCATTCTCAAAGTCATTACTTTTTTTTTTTTTTTTTTTTTTTTTTTTTTTCCCCCCCCATCAAATATTTTTAATGTTAGTAAAGTGTTTTGCACCACAATGAGTCATAATTGGGACATACATGACTATAATGTGCAAAGAAATCGCACAAGTTAAGCAGGTTTCACAGGTCCACGTATGAATACAACAGTTGCTGGTTTAAATTCTGATCTGAATACGTTTGGGTCACTGGATATCAACCATCAATCTATGTCCTTTACCCAATTTCCTTGAATAAATACCTTTTGAAAACCTCACACAAGAGCAAACGCTGGGGACGAGGGTTTACAGGGATCCATTTCTTGTGCCAAACCTAAATTTCTGTCTTTTTTAGACCTGAACTTTACTCAGTGGCTTGGTTCTGTGCAGTGAATGACTGCTGTGTGTTTACTGTTGGGAAATCATCACTGATAAAGATCCACCAGAATCCATAAATATTTCATGTGAAAACATACTGTTGTCCTTCATAGAGAAGGCCATTTACAACACACACCAACATAGGTTGCCTGTTACTATTCATTTATTTGTTTATTTTTTTAAAAAGATGTTTAGACAACCTTCCCTGCTTTATCAACATTTGCATATGTCAAATTACACTTGGAGAATTTCTTTTTGCCTGTGAGCTATGACATGATTGCATATTTAGTCTATAATTAGCAGCTTAGAATGAGTCAGATGTTAATAAACAGGAGTAACAACACTTTCTTTGCCCTTTAGGTGTATCTGAAGCCACATTTCAACTACAATCCTGACACGGATAATCTGATCCCTTGTAAAGAGGCGGGTTTGGCTTTCTCTAAAGGAGACATTCTACATATAGTGAACAAGGAGGACCCCAACTGGTGGCAAGTGAGAAGCATATTCATTTTTTTGGTCCCACTTTATTTTCAGGTCCAATTCTCGCTATTAACAATGATTTTTGCCTCAAACTCCTAATTTGCTGCTTATTAATAGTAAGGTAGTTGTTAAGTTCAGGTATTGGGAAGGGATGTAGAATATGGTCATGCAGAATATGTGCTTTATAATTACTAGTAAACAGCCAATATGTTAATAATAGGCATGCTAATGAGTAACTAGTTAATAGTGAGACTTGGTCTCTATGCGTGTTACCTCTAAGTGTTACCCCCCCCCCGATCTTTTTGGTTTGATTTCTTCAATTACTGAAATATTTGACATTGAAGCTTTTTTTTCCATTTAGGCATGTGATATAAATGGAGGCCGCACGGGCTTGATCCCCAGTCAGTTTCTTGAGGAAAAGAGGAAGGCATTTGTAAGGAGAGACCTGGATGGATCAGGTACAGAGGTTTAAGGAATGCTGTTTCTTTTTTTTTCTAGTTATGGATTAAATTATTTTAAGGTTCCTTCCTATTGCGTTTATGCTGTAAGTAGTAAAGTTCCACCTGTGGGTTTGTTTTAGGAATCCTCTGCGGGACATTAACTGGAAAAAAGAAGAAAAAGAAAATGATGTACTTAACAGCAAAAAATGCAGGTTAGATTTGCAGGGGTTCTTTATGAATGTTTAACCTTTCAAAAGTTTGGTGTCATTCTTTTATTTGAAAAGGTTAGATTAATTTTGTAAGACTATAAATGTATTTACTATTTCAAATAAATACTGTTGTTTTGAACTTTCTATTCAACAAATAATTCAAATTAGCATGATGGAATGATTTCTGAAGGGTCATGTAGCATTGAAGACTGGAAAATTCAGTTTCGCCATCACTTTTTAATGTTACATTTAAAGTTGTACTAATATTTTTGATACAATAAATGCAGCCTTGGTGAGCATGAAAGACTTCTTTCAAAAACGTAAAATAAATCTTATCATTTAAAAAAAAAATAAAATAAAATAATATCTTATCTCCAAACTGTTGAATGGTAGTGCAAGTATTTTTAAAACACAATTAACTTTTCAAAACTTCTCTCTTTCTAATAGAATTTGACCGCCATGAGTTACAGATCTATGAGGAAGTAGCAAAGATGCCTCCATTCCAGAGAAAAACTCTTGTGCTGATTGGTGCACAAGGAGTGGGCCGCAGAAGCCTCAAGAACCGCCTGATTGTGTTAAACCCACTGCGATATGGAACTACTGTACCTTGTGAGTGTATATAATCAACATTAACATTAGTATTGTTAATAATTATCACATTAATACACATTGTTGGGGAGTGACTAGTTGCATGTAATGGTGTTACGTAATTTAATAAATGTAACTATAATATGTTACTTATAAAAATGTTAACAATTACAACAGGGGGTTACTTCTGAATACTACTTGTATTAATATCTACTATTTCTTGTGATTTTTAAGTCTGTATTTAACCTCAGAACGATCTCAAAGTAAAAAGCTGCTAAAGTCTGATTTTGTGGTGGCTGTGTTTTAAAATTTAAATTTTTACAATCTCAATTCAAGTGATGAAGGATTTTGAAAGTCTGGCAGTAATCAGTGTTGAGTTCTACTGTAAGGTTAACCCTGCCTGCTTTAAATGTTTCAAGATGATTAACAGTTGAAAACATTCGTTAGAAATTTAGAAAAGTAATTAAATGTAATCAGTTACATTTACTTTAATAAAATAATTGAAATAGTTACACTACTTTGTAAGTAGGGAAACTTGTAATCTGTAATCTATTACATTTCTAAAGTAACCTTCCCAACACTTTTAATACATTTGCTGTTTTACCAATAAAAAGTCTCACTCGTCAATTTCATCTGTTTCTCAGTCACTTCTCGGTGTCCACGCGATGACGAAAAGGATGTCCAGTCATACTGCTTTGTGTCCCGGGAGGAGATGGAGACGGACATCAAGGCAAGTCGCTACCTTGAGCATGGAGAATATGACGTTAATCTGTACGGAACCAAAATTGACTCCATCCATGAAGTCGTTCGCACTGGACGTACTTGCATACTGGACGTCAACCCACAGGTGAGTGGTTTTGTGAATGACACAAAAAGATGTTTTCATTTGGTATTGTACTGTATATTGTAATCTGTAATAGATCATAGTCTTTACATATTAATAGTTGAATGAGGATGTGCTAAACTACAAATTTTCATAATCCTGTCCAGGGATTCCCAAACTTGTCAGCGAAACCCCTTTGACCTAAAATATTTACTTAAAGAACCCACTGAGATTTTAAATCTGTAATGAAATGGAAGTAGCAACAGATCTTTTCTTCCATATTGCAAGGTACATCCAACTGAAACCTATTATTGGAAAAGAAGAAAGGAAAAAAAAAAAAAAAAAAAAAGTAGGACATGCATTTTGTTAATTAGATAAAGGAATAGCTGAATGTGAGCTTACAGTCGATTGTAAGAAAGGGGCAGACTTTAAGCAGTTAAATGATGTGGCATACATCACCAGAGAAAAGTCTGACGTTTCACTGGTAGCTTGAGATGTGACATTTTGATTAAAAATTACAAGGTCCAAAAAAACCCCCTGAAACCTGCACCGTTCACAATATGATCAGTAACATGCATTCGCAAAATGGTACATTTTTATTTTGTGGTGACTTAATAGTAAATAGGATTTTTTTCCCCAAAATTATTTGTTCAGCTTTTTATAAACGCACAAACCCCCTTTTGTTTGCTCAGTTTGGGAAATCCTAAATTTCTTGTCCTGACATGGCACATTTTGAATGCCGCCTCAAGATCATTTCAGGTCTTGGATACATGGATTAAAAAATGATACAGCATCTTAAAAATGCAATGCTTATTGTGCAGGAAAATGGGAATAGATCTGTATTGAAGTCATTTATTATTGTTGAAGGCCTTGAATTTCTTGGACAAGCAGTGCTTAAAAGTGGATTCATTTAGAGATGCAAGTTAGTCTAATAGCACAGCAAGGTGTCAGTTTTCTCTCAGAGATGGTGTCTGTCTTAATTCATCCATTTAAGCACGAACACTAAAAACATTAAAGCGTTAAATTCACTGATTCGCCTGATAATCTTAGTAATTATGTAATTACAGTGGTATAAATGTGAGTATGAGTGAAGATGAATAGATAGTCTGTGTGAATGTGCCTGTGTGCTGTAGTCATCATACATAAATGACTTCACAGTGAACCATTTCAAAATTCAGAGGGTTCGCAACTAGATGTTGATCTGGCGAACTCATGAACGATTGCCTAATGGTTAAGTTTTTAAGTCTTGAATCAGTGTTATAATGTACATTTGATTTGTAATTTTAATGAATTTTAAGCTGTGTATATGAGACTTAATTCTAATTGACCTATTTTGCCAAGCCCTGTCTAATAACACACACTCTACCTAAAAATAAGAATTACAATTGAATAAAAAGCTAATTTTACAGAACCTTCGTATTTAACGGTATTTAATTATTTGTAGATTACATTTAATAGATTACACTTTGAAAACCTTTGCAATTGGTTTGTAAAAGTTGTCATTATACATGACTGAGTTTTGTTGCGTTTACATTTTTGACCAGAAGGTGTCACCTACCTGTGGTGTATTGGGCGCTTCGGAACAGTGAATCATTTCAGTGAATCAGTTGATTCAGAGCTTCAAAAAGCTTAATTTTTCCCATCACTAACAGAAAGACTTTATTTGATAAATGTGCTCTGCAGGCACTAAAGATACTGAAAACATCAGAGTTTATGCCCTTCGTGGTTTTCATCGCCGCCCCAGAGCTCGACACACTACGGGCCATGCACAAAGCTGTGGTGGATGCTGGGATCACAACCAAGCTACTGACGGTCAGCCTTATTTCTGTCCATCAAATTTTTTCATTAATGTAGAAACAATACAGAGTTACCATTAGGGCTGGGTATCGAGTTCGATACTTTTTAGGCACTGACCGAATTGCCTCGATACCACCGAGTATCGAAAAACGTCTTGTCGTTCGGTACCAAAATTCGATACCTAAGGGGTTAATCTCATCAACGTCAGTGAGGCAATAAGCCTGCAGCACTAGGTGTGTTTGACTAGAAGCGACGCGGCGCTGATTGATCAGTGTTTGTCATCCGCGAGAGCGATTCGAAAGCGTACGGAGCAGTCTACTCTCTATATCGCGCGGCTGTGTTTATTACACACAGACTGAAGCGTGACGCTCGCGGTGATTTCAGCGTCTGCCGTCTAAATGAGGACATAAATACATGAACAACATCTCAGAACTGCTCTGAGAGTCACTCCATGAGCATTTACCATTTGATTTGAGTAAAACTAGCGTCATATCATACAATACAGAACTGTAGCTGTATTCACGGCAACCCGTCAAAATAAAAGTTCGGTTTAACTTGGAAGACACTGCGGCAGAAATATATTAATATTGTTCAGCAGAGTGTACATACTGCTACTACTAGGCTACTATTAAAATTATTAAAACTTTATATTTTTTTTAAAGTAATGATCACACAACATTTCTTCCATGTTTTAATTTTAATAGTAAAATTTTGTTTGCCAAGATAAAGTTTGATTTTCAATAATTTAAAAGATAAATGACATTAATGTTTTATGCCTTCATTTGAAAACCAGATACAGAACACAGAATTTCTGAGGAAAAATAAAACATTTCATAAGGCTATATTAAGAATAAATTTGAATAAACTGTTTTTATGCATTCAAATAATTAGACATACTACAACACAGAATTTAATAACAATAAAACGTATGGTGAAAGAAAATAAAACACCCGCTTATGAAAGTGGAGAAAGATTTTCAATTTCTTAATCTTTAACAACCTAGAATAAATGAATAGAAATGAAGATTCTGTCTGAGCTATTCGTTTTAAAACGAACAAACACTAGTAAATCCTGGCATTTGAGCTTTATTAAAATTATTTGCACTGATTTATTGTGTTGGATATATTTTGTTCCTTTGTGCAGTGGCTCAGGAGATGAGTCTTTGAGTCTGTATCAATGTCAACGAGCTGAAAAAAATAAAACCAAAGTTTTTTGAGATGATGTAATCTTGTTAAAACTGATTTCATAAAATTGGTATCGAAAAAAGTATTGTTCAGGAACTGGTATCGAACTCAAGGTATCGGTATCGAAAATTTTTGAACGATACCCAGCCCTAGTTACCATAAGCTCAGAGTTTGATATATGGTTCTTTAGAAGCCACAAGTAACTGTGACGACCTCTCTTTTTGTCTTTTTAGGAAACGGACCTAAAGAAAACAGTAGACGAAAGCGCCAGGATCAAGCGGGCTTACAATCACTACTTTGATCTTACTATAGTTAATGACAATCTGGACAAGGCCTTTGAGAAACTGCAGGCAGCTGTGGAGCAGCTGACCACACAACCACAGTGGGTCCCTGTGAACTGGGTTTACTGAGACGTACAGTGGTCCAGACACTACGTCATCATCATCATCATGGGCGGCACAACCGATACATCAGCGGCACAGAACACAAGTTCACACTGAACGGACCCACCAGTCACTATGCAAATGTACACTAGCCATCCAGTCACGACAGACATAAGGGAAGTGTACTTATTTATTAAAGTGTTTTTTTTATTTTCTACTGACTTAAATACTTGGAGGGAAAGATAAATAGGATTTTTTTTGAATGGCTTGTCATTTAAATAGTAATTAATAATTTTCCAAATAAGTATAAGCTGCGTTACAGTATTTAAAGCAGGGGTCTGTTTTTTGCTGTAATTTTAGTGTTACAAACGTTGGTTTACGGCGCAGGATTCATCTCGCATCTCTTCATCTTTATGAAACGTGCTGTCATACAGTTCAGTCACTACAGTATGTCAAATTATTTAAGCAGCTTCAGACTTAAGATCTTCGTAAGTGTCATCCTGTTGTCCTTTCATTTCAGTTCAATTCAAGGAACGCTAGGAGGAAGCCAAATTTAACTTTTACAAATATCACAATAGCACTTTATTTTACAGTCCTGTTATGCATGTAATATAATAACTATGTACTAACAAAGTCTCTTTAAGGCAAGTCATGTCACTCGGCGGCCATCTTTGAAACGCCTCTCGGGCATCCAAGTGCAGCTCCTATCTCAGTCTTTGAATGGGGAAACCTCAAATTCTCCAAACTTTGCAGGACAGTCGATCGCCAGGAACAGGGTTGAGCACCCCTGCTTTAAGACAAGTCATGTCACTCGGCGGCCATCTTTGAAACACCTCTCGGGCATCCAAGTGAAGCTCCTATCTCTTTGTATGGGGAAACAGCAAATTCTTCCAAACTGTTCACTAAGCTTACGATTAAATTTCATATTTGAAATCACCAATGAAATCTGACGTCTCTGAACACTGAATGTTTCTATAGCAACCGGGACTTCTAACGGCAGCTGCAGTGACGCGCTGACTTTCCCGATTAGCAATTGGCTCTTTTGCTCAGAAGGCGGGGCTTCCAACGATTGAGCGGCCATATTGAACGTTGCATTTTTCCCCATTCAAAACTGTACGATTGACACGTCTTCGGTATTCTATAGTCTTTGGTACTAATCCTGAAGCTAACCTTAAAACCCAGAGTATACTTCAATTTCGATGCAAACACTTAAAGGGGTAGTTCACCAAAAATTGTAATCATTTACTCACCTTCATGCAGTTCCAAACCTGTCTGAATTTCTTTCTTCTGCTGAACACAAAAGAGGATATTTTGAAAAATGTGGGTAACCAAAGAGTTATTGGTTCCAATTGACTTAGTATTTATTTTTTTCCCATACTATTAAAGTCAGAGGGGACCAGAAACCATTTGGTTACCCACATTCTTCAAAATATCATTTGTGTTCAGCAGAAGAAAAATAAATTCAGGTTTGGGTGAGTAAATGTGAATTTTCGCTTTTCTGCAAACTCTTGCTTCATCTCATCTGTGCCTTTTTTTTCTTTTTTTCTTTAACCCTACTGAAACAGCCAGTTGAGTGTTGCCACCTTGTGGACAAACTAATTAGTGTGAAAAAGCTTATCAGAAAGATTGTGCCCGAAATCGAAAACTTCCCTACTACATAGTATGCAAAAAAGTACATAAACGATAGTATTGTGTCCAAATTCATAGTATTCGATAAACAGTAAGTGAAAAGTACTACTCACCTACTACTTTCACCAGGGATCTGAAGTGTGCTGTGCATTCAGTGGACACTTTACTATCCCATGAGGCCACAGCAGAGGATTTATGAATGGCAGTAAAACAACGCAACAGATGCTGGTAGGTCACATAACCGTAACAATATGGTGGATGGATGTCGTTTGTTCGAATTTCGCTCATACTACCCATATTCATACTAATATAGAACATACTTTTTTTTTAACAGCTGCAAAGTAAATTCCAATTCAAATGTCTATTACGGTGATTTCAGATGCACTAAGAGTTTGTATGAGGTCTCTGCAGAATGAAAGTGAACATTTTCAAACTGATGGGCGTTTCTAAATGCAGTGAAAATGATTCCCCTTACCTGATCCCACCCCTAAACACAAGTCACTGTAATGTGAGCAAATCAGGTAACGCAGTTGAAAATGCCCCTCGTTTTGGTCTTACCCACCGATCTGGTACCTCATTACTTTCCTGCAGAGACCTATACATGGAGGACAGAGTACCCAGCTAACAATTTTTGGTTCCCAGAATGTATTTTTACTGTTTGTTATTGGTTAGCCAGGAAAGTTTTCCTAATGGAAATAGAACGTTAGTTTTTGGTTTGTATAATGTTATTTTAATGTTCCCCTAACCTTTTTACTCCAGTATGATGGTTGTCAAAAAAACAAACAAACGGGAACCAAAAACTAACATTAGGAGAATGTTCTGTTTGCTGGGTATGCATGGTTACAAAAATCTGTCGCGCGTACTATTCTGATGACGAAACTTGCATCACACACTATGCATACCCTAGTGTACCTATAAAAATCTATATTTCAGTTTTGACGCAAATGCTTCGCTTATGCATACAGCTGAACGCACAGCCTTTCAAACATCATTCATGTGAATAGTGTCAGGCGCACTAGAAAGTTTCATTCTTGTGTAGTGTCTGCACCGATTCTGATAATGTCTTTATACTCTTTTAAATTTAGTTGCATGTAATCGCCTCACGCAAGCGCTTGTCAACGCAGGTGTTTGTTATTGCGGTCTCCAGTAATTTGTTCCATCTCATTTCTTTTTTGACTGTGAAACAACATCCCAGGCCAGTGTTGCCACCTAGTGGACAAACTAATTAGTGCAAAAAAATTCAAGGCACATGTGGGAGCTGAAGGTAAAGTACTGCAAACATACTATACTCAGCAGTATAATGAAGTACACTCTGGGCTCAAGGGCTGGTTCACACAGAACAAGCTTTTGTGTTCTGTTGTGCTGTGTGTTTTTTTTTTTTTTTTTTTTTTTTTTTTTTAAATTGTTTTATATTCATGTCTCACTACTTTTCAGTGTCTTACCTTGTGAGGGTTGAAAATGCTCAACCTTGGCTGATTTTTCCATTCATCAGCGCTGCACCTCTGCATCTGGATACTTTTGAGTGGCACCTGTAGTTTTTAAAAGCAAAAGCCTATTCTGTGTGAACATCCTCTAAACCTAACCTTAACTCAAATCTAAGTTACCTTATATTACTCGGTACTTTAAGTACACTGTAAATGCATGTACTATAAAATAAAGTGCATTCAATATCATTGTTTTAATTTTATCGTTGCAGAATTATGAGCTCAAGTCATTGTGTTGCTTGTATGTCCTAGTATACAATATCAGCACTATGTATTTAGCTAAATGCCTTTTACACGGGCACAAAAATCACATTCAGATATGGAATATAGACCAAGTGTGTCATGATCACAAGCTACCTGGCCTCACAGATTCATAACCTGTCATCTAGCTGAATGTAGTGATGTACCTCTGTCTCTGGTGTCTTTTTCAAGGCTTTGTAACTCAGATTTTTATCTAGCTTGCGTATTCACTTAAATTCTATATTTTGCAATACAGAGAGTTGTATTTTCTGAAATTAAACAGCTGTCTAATAAATTAATCTTAATTTTGGATCACTTCACTTGAGTCTCTTTATTTTCTGGTGCGTGTATGATTTGTTCGCGTTAAAGATGTTTAACTGGCAGGAAACTGGGTTCAGGAAATTGCGACGATATGGACAAAATATGATGTAAACAATTTATTGTGGATTTCCACTTAAAAAGGTTTGACATTACAGAGGTACTAAAAAAAAAAAAAAAACTATATAAAATGAATTACAACTACTTAAAGACAATTTCCAAATGATTACTGATGTCATAAGATGTCATCGATAAAGCCGCTGAAAGGCCACATCAGGATATTTTTTTATTTATTTATTTTTTTTCCCCCTCTTCTTGTCCCAGTTTGTAGATTGTCCACCTGCAGGCCTTAGTGCCCTTTGGTCCTCAGCTTACAGCAAATATTTTGGTTTTGCTGTTGTACTCCCATCAGACAGGGGGCGCCAGAGATGCCAAACCTTTAACTGCAATACACAGTATGAGGGGAAGGCGATCCTGTGGGTTGCTGATTTTTGTAACGAGTGAATCCTTCTCCTTAACCAGCGTCACATTACAGGAAGCAAAGAGTGAAGTAATCCTCTTAACCTTCTCATCGGTCAACGGAGCCAGAGCAGCATCTTTCAGAGATGACTTCTTATTTGAAGTCATATTTTGCACCTGCAGAACCATGGACACGTCATATAGGCAGAGAAAGGAAGCTCTGTTGCTTACATGTACAGAGCTGCTCAGTTTGTTATCCTCCATGCCAGAAGATAATTAGCATGTTCAAGTTAATGATTTCCCTTAGGATTTTTTACTCTGGATTGGCTCTGGATTTATGAGCAAATTAAGATCTGTAGTTAACACAACTTGAGACTTTTACAAAGCTTACCAACAAAAATTGAGTACTATGTGCTAACGTTATCAACAAAACGTACTGTCTTTATCACTACATAAAATGCTTCAGAAGGCCTTTATTAACCTCAAGTAGCTGTGTGGAGTACTTTTTATGATGGATGGATGCGCTTTTTTGGATTTCTAAATCTCAACACCCATTCACTGCCATTATAATGCTTGGCTTTTTATATATATATATATATATATATATATATATATATATATATATATAAACTCTGATTGTATTTGTCTGAAAGAAGAAAGTCATATACACTTAAGATGGCTTGAGGGTGAGTAAATCGTTGGTAATTTTCATTTTTGGGTGAATATCCCTTTAAACAGGCCCTATTTATTACATGTGGTATTAATGCTCCCATTTTTGATGGAAATAATAATGAGTACTGTAACTTAATATGAAGATACTTACAAGATGAAGCAGAGCTTGCAGGGTTGCGTAACTGCAGCAGGATTTGAGCTCAAGCAGGGCAGAGTCAGTCATCTCTACATGGACACATGATTGTTTATGAGAACAAAGGTCAAGCTGACAGCAGGTGAATGACAACGATGCATTGAAAGTGAAACTACTGATTGCTTTTATGACCAGATAATATACAACTCCATCTATGACCTATATTCATCAAAATTCTATCACTTTAACTGAACTCACCATCTAAGGAGCTGATGACCAGATGGGTGGCAGTCAGAGTGCTTTGTTTCAGCTGCTTTCCAGAGGGGTTTGTACCAGCAGTCTTCTGTACGAGCTCCAGCGTGGTCTTCAGAGCAGGCACCTTATCTAATGTATTGGGATTAGGCTGCATCCCACCACACAGGTCCTCTAGCTGAGAGAGGGACAAACAAGTATAAAGACATCCAACATGTCTATTATTAATGTACTCTACTGTTCAAAAGTTTGAGGTCAGTAAGATTTTTTTTTTTTTTTTTTTTGGAAAGAAATCAATCTAGCAAGGATGCATTAAATTGATGGCAGTGGCAGTACTTTCATAATGTTACAAAAGGTTTCTATTTCAAATAAAGGCTGGTCTTTTGAACTTTACATTCATTATAGAATTCTGGGGGGGAAAAAACATCACAAGTTTCCAGAAAATATTAAGCAGAAATATTATGTAAATTAATTTTTACGTTTTATGTTGCAGCCTTACGTTAAACCGCTTTAAATGGCTTTTTTTCCCACAACAATCTACACTCCACACACCATAATGACAAAGAAAATCACAGGTTTTTAACATCTTTGGAAATTTATTATACATAAAAAACATAAATGATTCCATTGCATAAGTATTCAAACCCTTATCTGGGACAGTTGAAATTTAGCTCAGGAGCATCATATTGCTTGTAGATGTTACTACACTTTGAGTGGAGTTAACCTGTGTCAAATTCAATTGAATGGGTATGATTTGGAATGGCACACACATCTTAATAAAAGTCTAACAGCTGAAAATGCATATCAGAGCAAAAACCAAGCCCTGAGGTCAAAAGAACTGCCTGTAGAGCTCAGAAACAGGTTTGCGTCAAGCCACACATCTGGGGAAGAGTTCAGAAAAAATTCTGCTGCATTGAAGGTTCACAGAATCATGTAGCCTTCATTATCCATAATGGAAGACGTTTGAAACAACTAGAACTCTTCCTAGAGCTGGCCTCCTGGCCAAACTGAGCAACTGATGGAGAAGGGCCTTGTCTAGACTGGTGACCAAGAAGCTGATGGTCACTCTAGTTGAGCTCCATGATCATATGTGGAGACAGGAGAAACCTACAGAAGGACAAATATCACTGCAACACTCCACTGATCTGGGCTTTACGTCAGCGTGGCCAGACTCAATCTTCTCCTCAGTGAAGACACACAAAAACCCACTTGGAATTTGCAAAAAAGCACCTAAAGGACCCTCAGACTCTGAGAAACAAGATTCTCTGGTCCGATGAACCTCAATTCTAAGCATCATGTTTGAAGGAAACCAGCTCTGCTCATCACCTGCAGAGTACCATCCCAAAAGTAAAGTGTTGTGGTAGCACCTCATGCTGTGGGGCTGTTTTTCAGCAGCAGGGACTGAGGAACTCGTCAGAGTAGAAGAAAAGCTCAATGCACCAAAATATGGAGATAGCCTTAATGAAAACCCAGTCCAGAGCATTCAAAACCTCAGACTGGGCAGAAGGTTCACCTTCCAACAGGACAATGACCCTAAACACACAGCAAGAGTGGTTTATAGACAACTCTGGGAATGTCCTTGAGTGGCCCAGCCACAGCCTGGGCTTGAATTTCTGGAAAAACCTGAAAATGTGCATCTGCCCAATCCAACCCGACGGAGCTTGAGAGGTGAACAGGTGAGAAGAATGGCAGATAATTGGCAAATTCTGATGAGCAAAGCTTGTCGCATCAAACAAAAAAATATTTGAGGCTATAAAGGTGCTTTAGCTAAATACTGAGTTAAGAGTTTGAATGCAACAAACTTATTTCAGATTTTTTATTTTTTATAAATTTACAAAGTTGTGACAGTTCTGTTTTTGCCATTATGGTGTATGGAGTGTAGATTGATGTGGAAAAAAAGTAATTTAATGCAGTTTAACATAAAGCTGCAACATAG
The DNA here is from genome assembly GCA_021397915.2 of Tor tambroides. Taxonomy (NCBI): domain Eukaryota; kingdom Metazoa; phylum Chordata; class Actinopteri; order Cypriniformes; family Cyprinidae; genus Tor; species Tor tambroides. The sequence goes on from JAFVLL020019002.1 coordinate 42,967, forward strand.
ATATATTTTACATATTTAATATAATAAAATAATATACAGTGCTTAACAAATTTATTAGACCACTGAAGAGAAAACAAAAATTACGAATCTGTCAAAAACGTGTTTAAAAATAAAAAATTGTCCTTTATTAGGCAAATAAACTGAAACAACTAAATCTTTATCTACACATAAAATTATATATTTTATTTTTATTTTGTATGGCCTCTATTGGCTTTGATAACAGCTTGCAATCTTGCTGCCATTGTTTTTATGTACTTCCAAATAGTTTCTAGTTGTTCCCAAAGATGTGCTTTTGATTAAACGTTTGTGTGATCTATCTTTGATTCCATTAAATCCCAACAATAATTATATTTTAGCAGTAGAAACACTAGTGTGACTAAAGAGCTTAAATATACTGGTGTGGATTAACCATAACAGAAACATAAAAGTGATTTTGGTAATCACCAATACAGCTTTGGCACAAATCGTACATTGGGTGATGGTCTAATAAATTTGTTAAGCACTATATATACACGTTTTATATATACGATGACAACTGGATTGCATTTATTGTAGAATAATTCCTAAGATTCCCCCGGCTCACTTACTGCATCCTCCAGCACGCTGATGGCTGCACTGTCCTGCAGGAGCAGAGAGATCTGCTGGAATAATGAGGAGCGTGTGCTGGATGGGAGTTTAGAGAGAACCGTAAACTGCCCCTGGAGTCCTTCCAGATCTAAAGAGAGAAAAAGTAAATCAACTTTATTAAAGCATTTTTTATGGAAATAAAGTAAACTCTATAGAATTAACCTACTGTCCTTACTCAAACTCCATTAGGTCAATATACAACTAATAAACCAAAAATAAAAGACAAATTTCTTTGTCAGGTCACTCCCTCATCAGTTACTGGCTGCAACCAAAGGTACTTAGGTACTTCTTTTGAATAATTAATTACCACCATGAAAACGTATGTTCCAAATACTTCGAATTGTTTTGTTGTTTTCAACGAAAGACGGTTAGAGCAGCTACTGTGATGTTACCTTTCTGCAGTTTGTTGGGTGTTTTCCCTGGTGCAGCACTGAATGTGCTTGCTTTCTTCACCTTCACTGGCCCGTCAACTTCAAAACCGCCCTTGATGTTTGGCAGCAGGCACAGTTCTTGCAAAATGGATGACAGTACAATCATACAGCTTTGTTTGACCCTCCAGAATTACCATTCCTATAGGACATTTTTCTAAACTTCTGTATGATAAACTGTATGTCCATTTGATGTTCAATGTAAATCTGGTTCCTCAAGCAAAAGCTGTTGAGAACCTCTGATAAGGAATGTAATTGGTACAAAACGTTCAATGAATGATTTAGCAAAGATGATTTACCATACTGTCCAGTGTGAGCAACTTCTAGTTCAATCACACTGTAAGCGATGGTGGTTTGGGGAGGGATGTTAATAGACACATTAGTGTCACACTCAACAAAAGGCTTCCCTTTATCATTGACTGACACCTGCAGAGAAACAAGAGACAGATGGGACAGTTTGTGTTAGGAGGAGAGGAGACAGGAGGCAGGACCGGACACGTCCTCCTGGAATGTTGTTAATGGATGGCGATACACCCAAGACTGTCATTGGAAAAGAATAATGTGTGAACACAAAAGCCCCACCTTTATTGTCTTATTGAACCCAAACATTCCAGTGCAGGTACCACCTTCCTGAACTTCCTCAGTGATGGTGCAGGGCTGAGTGGTGATGATTCGCTCCTTCACTAGCGTCAGCACCTCCCTCTGCGTCTCCTGTGTCTGCTGGATCAGAGAGTGCTTCAGGTCCAGAACTCTACAACCACAGCAGAGATTCAAGTGTGACAAGTGTGTCACATGGATTTATCGTCAAAAATGCATTCATCTACACGTGGCAGGTGTGTCTCAAATCTTCATTGTCTAGAACTTTTCACCTACATCAATACACCTGGATATATCTCTATTCAACTTTCTTCTGTTGGTGTCGTCAGCATGATTTCGACATTTTGACTTTAAAAAATAAGCCAATTAATTTAGTTGTTATGGCATAAAGAATATTTTTAGGTCACATGACAAAACATGTAGGAATGCTAATTTTCCACGTTGACATGAGTCTATTATGAAAGCCTGTTTCCGCCACTGAATAAAAAATAAGGTAACTACGACTTTTTAGCTCACAGACTTTTTCTCGCAATTGCGAGTTTTTCTCAGAATTGTAAGATATGAACTTGCAATTGTTAGAAAATGTCAGAATTGCGAGCTGATTGACTGAATTGGACTTCTTGCAACTTGCAACTGCAAATTTATATCGCACAATTCTGATATGTCAGAATTGCAGGATATAAATTCTGAATTGTGAAATGTAAATTCAAAATTACGAGGAAAAAAGTCAGAATTCTGAGTTTATAGGTGGTCCGTGTAAATCCGTGTATCATTCGTCCTTTCCATTTTCAATTGATAAATGAAAATCAAAAAATGAAAATCTGATTGGTTTTTTTGTTATTTGATTTTGAATCAGAAACGTAAAATGAAAATTGTCTTGTTTTTCATATTTTAAAATTTCGTTTTGGATCAAGCCACAAAAAAATTGAAAAGGGAGTCCACTTGTAGAATCTGTTTTTAATATTTAATTGCTGGGTTGTGCGTCACCCGGAGAAGTATTCTGCGAGCAAATAGGCGGGCTTGTGTACCCCCTGGCAGTTTTTCTGTTATTGTGCAGCTATAATTGTTAATAAAGCTTAAAAAAAAAGAAAAAAGTTAGAACAAAATCTTCTGACGCTTCTTTCCGAGCAGTCTACGATATTCATCTGCTTCAGTGTGCAGGAAATTTCAGCGTGTCATACCGGTTTTGAACAACTCCATGATTAATGTGGAGTGTGGCTCCAGCGCTGCCATGAATTGTCGCTAGCTTTTTCTTTTAAGCTTTATCTGTGATGCAACACTTACAATAACAGAAAAACTTTAAAATTTCTGAAAACCGCCCAGGAAGTGGCGTACACAGGCCTCCCGGAGGGGCAGGCGAAATGGCGTTACAAGAGGCATAATCAGGACGGGGTTGGTTGGTGTGGTCGTTGGGCTGGGTGATGGGTTTGGTCACCTGGAAGCTGCTAAAGGTGAGTAAATATTAATAAAAATATCTCATCATTTTTTTTTTTTAAATATCACATTCTAGATTTTATCACGATTCTTTATCATGTTGGTTTTTCTATTTTGCAAGTTGTTTGAGCATTACAGCCAAACTAATTTCCTTATTATAAGGACAGCCTTTTAAGGAAACAAAATATAAAAAGGATGGTCGATATTTAGGCAAAAGTGGGTGAAGATAAAAATCTTTGTCATTATTTTATCTTTGTTATTAAAAAATAAGAACAAAAATACACATTACAAATACACACAATATACAAATAAAATAAACAGTGTTTTATTTTCGGGTAGGCTACAATAGGTGTATTTAGCAGGTGCATTCAAGAAACTGAATGAACAAATATAAAAATAAAACATTATGGACTGATTCCTATTAAAGCAACTGTATTAAAGTTTTTCAGTCAAGAGTAGTGAGTGAGTTTGTCTTTTGTTTGGTGTTTTATTAACGTGTAAAGGAATAATTCACCCAAAAATAAAAACAGTGTGTAACACTTTAGAATAGGGAACACATATTAACTATTAACTATGACTTTTCCATCAATAAATTCCCTATTTTATGGCAATGTGGATTATTTAAAGGTAGTTGTTAAGTTAGGTGTTGGGTAGGATCAGGGATGTAGAATAAGGTCATGTAGAATAAGGCATTAATATGTGCTTAATTACTACTAATAAATGGCTAATATTCTATTAATATGAATGCTAATTAGCAACTAGTTAAGAGACCCTAAAATAAAGTGTTACCAAATAGGGTTATTTTTATACCATCATTTACTCAATCAAAAGTTGTTTTAAACCTCAATGAGTTTCAACATAAAGATAAATTCAACATAAATGCTCTTTTGAAGAATGTGGAAAACCAAACAGTTGCTGGTCCACAGTGACTTCCATAGTATTTTTTTCATACTATCAAAATCAGTGTGGATCAGCAACTGTTTGGTTACACAGATTCTCCAAAATATCTTCTTTTCTTTCAGCACAGGAAAGAAATTAATACAGGTTTGGGACAACATGTGAGTGAGTAAATAATGACAGAAATAAAATTTTAGGGTGAGTCATCCTTTTAACTACAGGTGACAGCATATTTAGTACTGTCCCTTTAAGACTGTCCATCATTAAGGCCAACATCGTTCTCTCAGCTGTTTACGTTCATTTTAGACATAATATCAGCAAAATCAAATGTGAACCCGAGAACTTTTTGGACCACTGGGAGCACTTACCAGCAATGAACCTCAAAGGGCAGGAAGCAAGGCCTGGCCCCCACTTGTGCATGCCTGAGCCCTTTATTTGCTCGCAGAATAATTTCGGGTGTGCTATTCCAGCAATTAAATATTAAAAACAGATTCTGTGTGGATGCTTTTCAATTTGTATTTTTGATCAAAACGAAATTTTAAAATATGAAAAACAAAACAATTTTCTTACTGCGTTTCTGGTTAAGTAATAAAAAAACCAATCAAGATTTTCATTTTGATTTTCATTTATCAATTGAAAATGGAAAGGGCCGTAATTCTGCAGTTAGGTGTGCCAGCCGGATAATTCGTTTTTTTATTTAATATTTAAATCTTAAAAATTAAAAAAAAAAAAAAAAAAAACGGCACATTTTTCGTTTTTCATTTGTTCAAACAAAACGAAAAATCAAGAATTCGGCTTCATTTTTCGTTTTTATGTTCAGGGACGGAAAATGGATAACGAATATTCAAGTAGTTTATTCGTTTTCTGTCCCTGAACGTAAAAACGAAAAATGAAGCCGAATTCTTGGTTTTTCGTTTTGTTTGAACAAATGAAAAACGAAAAATGTGCCGTTTTTTCATTTTTCAGATTTCTATATTAAATCAAAAAACGAATTATCAGAAGATACACGGACCTTTATATCTCACAATTCCGAATTTCTCAGAATTGCATGAAAAGTCAGAATTGTGAGATAAAGTTGCAATTACCTTTTTTTAAAATCTCTTGGCAGAAATGGGCTTTAACAGTCTATACTTCTTAATCATTATTTTTGAATTTTTTTTTAAAACCTTTTTTCCCTTTAAACTAGACTCATAATTCTAGACTCTAATTTTCACATAATTGCCTCATATAATAATGTGATATAACAATCAAGCATACTTAGAAAAGCAACGCATATTTCTTAGACATTTTCAGCCTTAAATCTCAGTTTCTGATCAATGGCTAACAAAAAACGGAAGGGAGGACTTCATGGAAAAAGAAAAATATAACAAGAATTTTAAACACAAACAACACGCCTTGTACTTTCATTTCCTTATTTTCATTCACCAGTGTCTGTATCTGTCACTACAGGCGAGATTCACTTGTGTTTAAATCACATTCCCTGTCACAACACTCTCTTATCTGACCAAGCTTGTGAAGACAGCGGCTCGAAACACACTCATAGGGTCAGTCCCTCACCTAGATTTGGAATCCTGTAAGAGCTTCTGGATATCCACCTCCTGTTTCTTTAGGTTTCCAAACGACGACTGAAGTTTGCTGGAGCCGGCACCCCCTATATTAATGTTCCCCGGCCCAAGTTCCGCTGAAGCACTTCCACTTTTGTTATCCACAACTTTGCCATTATAGGTCAAAAAGTCTGTTTCAACCACAGCTGTGAACAGAAATAATAATGTACATCAACTCTCCCAAACACATAACACCTCGTTAAACACAAAACCACCTGATTTTAAATAGAGTTACACACACAAACAATTTTGGGAACAATTTTCACATAGAGAACATGATACTACAGTCCATGGAGAAAAAGAAATGTGCGTTTGTAATGTAAAAAAACTGTATGTGCGGATAATATAATATTGCACTTAAGTGTATTTAAAGAGTACATGTTTCTTAACACACTTAAGTAAACTTTTAAAATGCACTTTGTAATTATGTCAAATTAAAAAGTTTTACTTTAAAGTACATTTTAAATCATCGTGTTAATATCTTTTGTTGTGGTTGACTAACATACTAAATCACATGTAAAGTACTTGATTATAATTTTAACTGTAGTGTTATTCGATATTACATTCAAAGTTAATATATTTTACTAATCGTTCTATTGTACTAAACTGCAACTTCATCATTACAAATTTGTAATGATGAAATGACATACAAGTCTCAATAGAAATTATATTAAAGTATATTTTAGTTTACCATAAATCCATATTTCAAAGACAATAGTAATAATTATGAAATCACATATAAGGATGTAAGTCCTACCTACTTAAGTGGGTCATAAAAGCACTCTAAAGTTCAGCTAACTGCATTTAATATAAATTTAAACATGAATATATTTCTATTTAATTGCAATTAACATCCAAAAATGTCACATTTTGTTCACACACTTAAGGACATTATTTTAAAGTGTATTACGTGTACTTCTTTTTCACAAGGGGTACCTGGATTTATGGGATCTCCAACAAGAACATCATTTAGTTTGAAGTCTGATGTTAGGTACTTGGGCTGCTGCCAAAACCAGTAGCGGTTACGCTTGATGACCAGGGCCAGAGGAGCCAGACCATCCGAGTCATTCAGACGGGACACTGGGATCAGGGAACCATCAGTGTCGATCTCAGAGAGCAGGTTCTTAGTGGCTTTCGCAAACATCTTTCATGCTGACAGGCAGAAAAAGCACAGAACTCTCATAAGTGTATTTCACTTCATAGAAATGTACTCCTATCACTGTTTAATTACTTACAAAAAAAAAAAAAACTACCATAAAGTATCATATTGTCAAAGCATCATAATACCAAGTTTCTTGGAATATCATTTCACATCAATATTCAGAAACATTTTATTTTAAAGTGTCAGGGCTCTCAAGTGTCACGCATTGGGCGTGAGACACACGCATTTCAACCCGTTCACACGCTCACACGCCACACCTTGTATTTCTCACGCTG
>JAFVLL020019003.1:0-13196 GCA_021397915.2 Tor tambroides
GATATGGTTGCACAGTGTCCTCAGAAACTCCCGCTGCCATTCTTCCGCCAAAAGATACCCTCAACTGTTGTCAAGGCAACACTCCACGTGCGTTGGGGCTTCTATACTCTTTGGTCAAGCCCCACAGAGCAGAGGGGCGGGGTGAGCAGAGCTCATGATCATTTAAAGGCACATGCACTGAAATGGAGTGCTGAACAGAGAGCTGTTTTTGACCAGGTAAAATGAGTGTTTTCTTACAATACTAACGAGAATTTTTAATTAAAGTATAATACAAACTTTTCATTTAGACCCTAAAGAATCATATTAACTTGTACAAAAATGGCATTATATGACCCCTTTAAAATTAAGCAAAACAAAACGATAAATGTTTACTTTCAAGAGCCTTCAGGTATTTGCGAGAGCGAGTTTAAAGTTTACAGGCTTCCATACACTGGCCGCCTGCAGCGTCTTCTGGGATTTCTAACGGCTCGATTCTCTCAAGTCTGCACTCGATGCATCCTCGATATCAAGAACACATCCGGGCACTTTCATGCGTCCTCTGTACTTGCGTTCTTGAGTATTGGAACTGAACTTCGACGGTTGATGATGACGTAGAACGAGAACATAAGGACGCAAGATCGCTGAAGAACGCATATTGAGAAACAGCCAATGTTTTTTATGAGTGTACGACACGCGCACCGGCGGCGGCATGCGGCGTCTGTCCGCGGTGCTCGGGACACTAGTGTAGCAGCACGGCGCTCCTCGTCCGGTGTGCGACAGCACTGATTTCAGCCAACATTTCCCACATAATTTCTGCTTGTATGAAAATTATGTCATTGTCAACGTTTTGATTGACAACTTCATCTGCAAAAGTGAACAACCAATCTTTACCATGCTCAGCCATAGCTAGTGATGCGAAAAAACAAGAAAAAGGCGCTTAAACCAAAGACTATAGAATACCCAAGACATGTCACTCATAGTTTTGAACGGGGAAAAAATGCAACGCTCAATGCTCCAACAATCGCTGGAAGCCCCGCCTTCTGAGCAAAAGAGCCATTCGCTAATCGGTAAAGTCAGCGCGTCACTGCAGCTGCTGTTAGAAGTCCCGGTTGCTATAGAAACAGTCAGCGTTCTGAGACGCGCGCTCAGGACTGCGCATGCGCACTGGCTGATCTAGCCTGAAAAATATGCTTTTTATAACGCTATTTGAGCAAAATAAACAACATTTATGATACAGTTTTCAGATTTTATTGGTGATTTCAAATATGAAATTTAATCGTAAGCTTAGTGAACAGTTTGGGAGAATTTGATGTTTCCCCATACAAAGAGATAGGAGCTGCACTTGGATGCCCGAGAGGCGTTTCAAAGATGGCCGCCGAGTGACATGACTTGTCTTAAAGAGACTTTGCTTAAACCAAAGTCTCTTTGAATGGGGAATCATCAAATTCTCCAAAACTGTTCGCAAAGCTTACGATTTGCGAACAACTTTTGTCACTCTTGTCTGACAATCTGTTAATTATTGAAGTCAAATATATTTTGCGATCAGCGGGCGCTCAGTGCTCATGTATCCGCCGAGAGCAGCCTCACCGCGGCTAGTCCTTCTGACATCTGCCGCTGGCTCTGATGTCTCTGTAGTGGTTAAACATGAGGTAAAATTCATTTTGGGTAAATCTAACAGGCAATCTTTGGTCTCATGAATCTATTATTTCTTCCAGGTCATATTGTTTTGGCTGAGCACAAAGTTATGTTTCATAAATTATTTATTTTTTAATCGTAATAAAGCGCGGACTTTGTTGCGTACATTTGACTGAATGCTTTTGTCTTTATTTCCTATTACATAAGTCTTATACTTTATACTTTTATAATGGCTATTATTGTTCATTAAAACTGACATTTAGCAAAAAAAAAGGCAGAGTTGTGCTTGTCATACTTCATTTTATACATTCAGTGAAGATAATGAGAGTATATGTGCACATATTACCTAAACCACATATTAATATGTTTTATATTTTTAAAATGAAAACGAAAAGGGTTGAACTTGACTATACATTTGTCCTTTTCTCTGATGAACACAAAGTAACAGGAGTGTGTCCATCTCACAAATGTAGAATCCATCTCTGCAGTCATCTCAAATATCGAAATACAGCAACAGGAAACCCAACTATTTTACCCATGGAATTTATTCTCTGGTGCTGTTTTGCAGTGTTGGTAAATTCACCTCTTAATTTTGAGTTAAAATTAACTCAAAATTTTAATTGAGTTAAAATTATGTGGTAACTTGTGTTGCAAAGAATGTAACAAGTAATATTATTACCCAAATTTTATTAGTAATGCTTTATATTACTGCGTTACAGCAAAAAGTAATATACTACTGTAATATCTTTATTTTTGTAATGCGTTACTCCCAACACTGGTTAGGACATACTGTTAGGCCGTCAGTTCTCCTGTTCAGCATGTGCTGTATATAATTATATTAGAGCTCTCAGTTTAACGCGTTAACTTAATTAATTAGTTATAAAAAAAATAACGTGATTAAAATATTTTAACACCGTTAACGCACTGGCCCCGCCCCCAGAACTGTACGTCATCTTTTCATCTCATACAGTTGACTGTTGACAAATATGATGCAGGGCAACAGCTCCATAAATGCAGTTATGCCCTAAAATTCAAGATATTGGTGCAAAATGCCCCTGTTTTGTCTCATATTTATATCATATGATATCACACATGCAGGGAGAGCAGTAGGCTATTACACAAGTGCTGATTTTATCCTGAATATAACGAGTGCAAAAGTCATTTTATACAACAGGTCAGAAAATAAGAAGTTGATATTGTGTTATATTTTAAACACAATATTATGTGTTTTTGGTCAGTTTTGCAAAAAATATATTACTTATAAAGCCGCAGCAGAATTGTTGTGCTTCGAGCAACACAGCGGTGTTTAGTTTCTGAATGAATCAGCGTTTTGAACGAATCGTGTGATCCAATGATTCAAAAACCCATTAATAGGCAAGGCAAGGCAAGTTTATTTATATAGCACATTTCATACACAGTGGTAATTCAAAGTGCTTTACATAAAAGAAAGTGAAATAGTCATTAAAATAATAATCACAGCAATAAAAACAAAAGAATAAAAATAATAAAAACAAGGAATTTTAAAATGATATAGAAATTGATTTAAAATAAATTTAATGAAAATGATTATACATAAAATACAGTGCAGTCAGTTCGGACATATAGCACAGTGCTCATTCAACAAATGCACAGATAAACAGATGAGTTTTGAGTCTTGATTTAAATGTGGCTAATGTTTTAGCACATCTGATCTCTTCTGGAAGCTGGTTCCAACTGCGGGCCACATAATAGCTAAAAGCAGACTCCCCTTGTTTTGTGTGAACCCTTGGTATTTCTAACTGACTCGATCCTAATGATCTGAGTGGTCTGTTAGGTTTATATTCAGTGAGCATATCTGCAATGTATTTGGGTCCTATGCCATTGAGCGATTTATAAACGAGTAAAAGTACTTTAAAATCAATCTTAAATGTAGCTGGAAGCCAGCGTAAGGACCTGAGGACTGGTGTAATATGCTCAGATTTTCTGGTTCTAGTCAGAATCCTGGCAGCAGCATTTTGGATGAGCTGCAGCTGTCTAATGGTTTTCTTTGGAAGGCCGGTGAGGAGACCATTACAATAAACCACCCTGCTTGTGATAAAGGCATGAACAAGTTTCTCCAAGTCTTGACTGGAAACAAAACATCTAATTCTTGCAATGTTTTTGAGATGATATTACGCTGATTTTGTTACTGCTTTGACATGACTACTGAAACTAAGGTCTGTCTCCAGAATCACACCTAGATTCTTGACTTGATTTTTAGTTGTTTGACCCCTAGAGTCAAGGTATGCATTCACCTTGAGAAATTCGTCTTTGTTTCCAAATGCAATGACTTCAGTTTTCTCCTTGTTTAACTGAAGAAAGTTCTGGCACTCCAACTGATAATTTCATCAATGCATTGGTGGAGGGAGTCAATGGGGCTATAATCATTTGGAGATAAGGCTAGGTAAATCTGGGTATCATCATCATAGCTGTGATAGCCAATTTGGTTCTTTCTCATTATTTGACTTAGTGGGAGCATATACAGGCTAAACAAGAGCGGTGCAAGAATTGATCCTTGTGGGACATCCACTTAGACTTGTGGTCTCCTATACTCACATAATAACCTCTCCCTTCAAAGTATGACCTGAACCATTTGATTACCATCCCAGCAAGCCCGACCCAGTTTTCCAGTCTCTCTAGAAGTATGTTATGATCGACAGTGTCAAACGCAGCACTAAGATCTAGTAATACCAGCTGATATTTTGCCAGAATCAGAATTAAGCGAATATCATTCACATTATCTTAATGAGTGTCTCTGTGCTGTGATGCGCTCGGAAACCAGATTGAAGATTGTCCAGGTATCCATTTGAGTTTAAGTAGTTGTTCAGCTGATTAAAAACTACCTTTTCAATAATCTTACCTATGAAAGGAAGATTTGATATTGGTTTATAGTTGCTCAATATGGGGTTATCAAGATTGTGCTTTTCAGAAGGGGCTTAACAACTGCAGTTTTCAAGGAGTTTGGAAAAGTCCCAGAAAGAAGTGAGGCATTCACCACTTCTAAGAGATCTGCTTCTAAACAGTTAAGCACACTTTTGAAAAAAAAAAAAAGATGTGGGAAGTGTGTCAAGATAGCAGGTTGACGATTTAAGGTGCTGTACTATTTCTTCCAAAAAATTTGCTATCAATTGTTTCAAAAACAGACATAGTCACTTCTTTTTGAAATTGCGGTTGAATCTGTGTGACCTCTGCATAACTTGAGGATGTGCCAATCGCCTTTCTGATATTATTGATCTTCTCAGAAAAGAAGGAAGCAAACTCATTGCATTTGCTGTCGGAGAGCATTTCACTGGGAATCTGACTTGGGGGGGTTTGTCAGTCTCTCAACAGTGGCAAAAAGAGTGCGAGTGTTGTTAAAGTTACTGTTTATAAGATTTGAGAAGAACATCTGTCTAGCTGTGGCTAGTTACACATTGAAAGCATCCGATCAGATTTTCTGCATTGTCTTTTCATACTCTGAACTGCTGTTGATTTTCTCCAAGGTGATTTTTGCTTACCAGTCTTCTTGCTGACCTTTACCGGAGCAATATCATCAATAACATTCTTAACTTTTGAGTTAAATGAATCCAGGAGAAGATCAAAAGGGTCTGCAGAAATGTTTGGTGTTAAAGATATAACCTTCATAAACAGCACACCAGTGTTCTCGTTAATGCATCTCTTTCTGACAGAGACAGATCTTGATTCATTGGTAACAGAGATCAATATATCAAAGAAAATACAGAAGTGATCAGATAGTGCTACATCCTTAATAACAATGGATGAAATGTTTAGACCTCTACTGATGAGTAAATTTAGAGTGTGTCCTCTATTGTGTGTGGGTACATGCACATGCTTAATCAGGTCAAAAATGTTTAAGACAGTTATCATTTATTTGCAGTTTTGATTTCTGCATTATCTGTGGGAATATTAAAATCCCCTGCAATAGTAAAACAGTCAAACTCTGAGGAAATCATTGATAACAGTTCTGTGAATTCTTCAAAAAAAGCTGGAGAGTATTTTGGGGGCCTGTAAATAATGATAAACAGAATGCGTGGAGCACCTTTCAGCACAATACCTAGGTATTCAAAAGACAAATACTGACCAAATGATGCTTGCTTGCATTGATAAACATCTTTAAATAGAGCAGCTACACCTCCACCTCTCCTAACAGCTCTGCAGACACTTATAAAATTAAAGTTAGGAGGGGCTGTTTCATTGAGGACTGTTGCACTGCAGCTGTGTTCTAGCCATGTTTCATTTAGAAACATAAAATCCAGGTTGTTTGTGGTTATTAAATCATTGATCAGAAATTATTTATTTTTTAGTGAGCGAATGTTTAAAAATGCTAACTTGATGGAATTACATTTTGTCTCTACAGCAATCTTAGATTGATGCATTATAGGCCGCAGATTAGATGGGTCAGCCGTACGGCTTGAGAAGGCCTTAGACTTTCTATCACGTGATAAAACAGAAATAGGGAAAGCTACAAGCACACTGGGTTCCCGCTTGTTCTGTAAACATTTGTGAATGTTGCTGCTAATATAGCGGGGACCCGACACATATCACTGAGAGCTGTTATCAGTTGTTTTTGGTTCACCTACAGCCGATGGAGGGTTTGGGCCCTGGCGTTGTGGCAGCGGTCGGAGAGCTCTCACAGGAGGAGGAGGATGAGCTGGGCCCACAGGCTTTGGTGGTTGGGGGCCCAGCTTTTTTTAGTTGATATCTGGGGGCTTGCAGCGAAAGAGTGGGAGAGTTTGGTCCCAGCATACACCAGTTCCTCCATTTTCTGTGAGAAGCTTAGAAGTGGAGATGCTGGAGAGAGGGTAATGTGTCTGGTGAGATGGGCTCTGGCTCTGGTGTTTCCGGTGGCTGTGATATGTTGTCCTGGCTTCCCTGGCTGTTTTCCAGAAAGTCGTCCTTGGGTGCTGAGTCTTGGAGCTGTTGTAGTACGTCACAATCTGTTTGTGATGAGCTCTGTGGGCAGGGCTCAGCCGGGATAGTTTCCATGAGGAGAGCTTGTTTTGGCTGCGATGTCCTTTTGATGTCCTTGTGGGATGTGTCAACCACATGATGACTCGGAAGCTGATATGAAGTCCTGTGGTCACTCATATTCTGTCCAGGTGTGTGTGTGTGCCATCCAGGTCGAGTGGATTGGCACACACCACTGAAGGATGATGGAGAGAGAAATAGATATTGTCCTTTAGCACTCTTGCACCAAGTTTGTTTGGGTGAAGGCCATCCAGTTTAAACAGTTGTCTATGGCCCCAGAAAATATTGAAGTTGTCGATGAAGTTGACTCGTTTTATACTGCAGGTTCTCTGTAGCCATGTATTCAGCCCAAGCAGCTATGAAAACATATTAGTTCCCCTTGCTGGGAGTGGTCCACTGATGAACGACTTTTCAAAGAGTTCACTGAAATCCTTCTTAAGGAATTCTGACTGCTCTTTCCGAATATCATTCTTCCCCACATGGATGATGATTCGATTTGAAGTCTTGTGCTTCATCAGAATGCTCCAAAGTTCCTTGTTCACATCAGAGACGGTTGCTTGAGGAAAGTAGCATGTCGTTGTAGTCCTGCTACTGATGTTTCTGATAATAGAATCACCCACTATCAGAGTCCTGAGCTCGGCTGCGCTCTGAACTGAATGCCGCTGTCTGCTCGACCTTGAGTGCCTGTTAGTAGCTGCTGATACGATCCATGTTTAGTCACATTTGGGGATTCCTCACCCACATTCATCAATGCTTCAGATCGGTTCTCAAGATGTATAGGGGGTGGTAGAATACCAGTGTTTGCAAGTCTTGTCACAACCATATCTGGGGTAGAGGATGCTACCACAGCAATATGAGATACTCGTGACAATCTGATGTCTCGAGGGCCTTTGGGTCTCGCTCCCTGTTTGTGCCATCGATTAATCTGTCGATCAGTTTCGGCTTGTTCCTCTACACTTGGTATAAACTGTTGAGATTCACAGGACTCACCGGCTGTATGCTGAGGGGGTCCGTGATGACCGTCTGCTGTGTGTTCCGCCTGTTTTGGAAGTCCAGCAAGTAACTTTGTTTCAAGAACCGCAATCCTTTGTAGAAGTCTGTGGCAGTTCATGCAGCAAGTAGATTCCACAAGAGGCATTTTCTCTCTCGTCTGTTTGAACGTAGACAGCTGTGTTTTTCCATCTCCTGAATGTAAACTGCTGGCAGTGGGAGGCAAAGAGTCTTCTTTTTCCAAAAAATGTGTTGTTTGAGCACTGTGCTGATCTGCTGAAGTTAAAATCTTAGAGAGATCCGAGAAAAGTACAAAAATAGGGAGCAAAGCGCAGAGCAATAAGCAAGAGCGTCCGAACAGTAGCGAAGCCGGAAGAGATACACCTAATAAAGAGAGCCGTTTACTTCATTCCTGAATGAATCAGCTGTTCGAATGAATGAATGAATGAATCATAAGACATTTACCGCCACCTGCTGGCAGATTAAGTTTCTTATTTAGAGTATCATTAAAAATAAATAAATAAATAAATAATAATAAAAACATAGTTTTTTCGGGATGGTTCACCCGAAAAATTTTAATATTGTCATAATTTACTCTCACGTCCCTCATGTTGTTTCAGACCTTTCGTTTGTGGAACATAAAAGAAGGTATTTTGAAGACTGTAGGTAACAAAGCTGTTTTGGTTACCAATAACTTTCACTGTATGAACAAACAATACTGAGATGTTTCTCAAATTATCTTCTTTTATGTTCCATAGTTTATGTTAGGCCGTTGTAGCCTAAATGTTTATTTGTAATACATTTTTTGTTGAATCAAATAAAATATTTCTAAAGCTACAATTTGCAATGTCTGACATTTACTTGCAATGTACTTTCTCATTTAACACAAAAATATCTTTAAATAATCTTGTGGGTATTTTCACAGTTAAATTTATTTTGCGGTTTTATTAAATTTATTAAATTAAATTTGTATTAATTGCAATTACTTAGATTAATTAATCAAAATATCATGTAATTAAATTAAAAATTTTAATCGACTGACAGCCCTAAATTATATTCATCAGTACTTTAGTTGTGTTCAGAATCATCACCCCTCCTCAGACCCAAGTGTGGTCGCCCAAACATCAGCTTAAAGGGGTCCTATTATGCCCTTTCACAAAGTCTTGATTTTGGGGTGTGCTAGAAAAGGTTTTCATGCTTTGATTGTTCCAAAAACACATTATTATTTTTTTTTACATATTTTACATGACTGCAGCACCTCTCTTCCCAGTCTGTCATGAACGCTCTGCTTACTTGCTGTTTCAGTGAAGCCCCTCCTTTTGAAATATGAAATGCAAAAATATGAAAAAGCATACTAGGACCCCTTTAACAAACAGTTGCACAGCATCACGGCTTGTTAACGTGCAGGTGAGAGCTCTCCTCCAGAGGACGACTCCGTCATTAGAGATCTGCTGCCGGAGGACGCAGGCATAGACCACCAGACCGTCCATCAGCTCATCATGGTGCTCATGAAGTTCATGGCCAAAGACAAAAGCAGCGCAGAGGCAGACATCGGTAGCGCCAAAGCCTTCAACACGGTCAAGCGGCATCTCTACGTCCTGCTGGGATACGATCAGCAGATGGGCTGCTTCATAATCACGCCTCAGAAAATGCGCTCCTCCACCTGCTTCAACGCCTTCATCGCAGGAATCGCTCAGGTGAGCTCAGCTATGTGCGCTCGACTCTTTGTGAGGAGCGTGTTCCTGACGGATTGCTTTGCCTCCTCAGGTGATGGACTATAACATAGGTCTGGGCAAACAGCTGCTGCCGCTGGTGGTGCAGGTGCTGAAGTACTGCACGTGTCCGCAGCTGAGGCCCAACTTCCAGGAGCCGCCGCGCTGCTCGCTCTGGGCCCTCAAACCTCACACCAGACAGATGTGGCTCAGGGCCCTGCTTGTCATCCTCTACAAGGTATTCACCCTAACCAGTGTTGAGGAGGTTACTTTGGAAATGTAATAGGTTACAGATTACAAGTTATCTAAAATGT
The DNA here is from genome assembly GCA_021397915.2 of Tor tambroides. NCBI lineage: Eukaryota > Metazoa > Chordata > Actinopteri > Cypriniformes > Cyprinidae > Tor > Tor tambroides. The sequence goes on from JAFVLL020019003.1 coordinate 9,617, forward strand.
AGTAAGTAGTGTAACTACTTCAGTTACATTATTAAAGGAATCTGATTACATTTGATTACTTTTCTAAATTTCTAATATTTTCTACTGTTAATCATTTTCAAACATGTAAAGCAGGCAGGGTTAACCTTACAGTAGAATTCAACACTGATGACTCTCAGACCTTCAAAATCCTTCATCACTTGAATCAAGATTATAATAATTTAGTTTTAAAGCACAGCCACCACAAAATCAGACTTACTTTGAGATCATTCTGAGGTTAAATACAGATTTAAAACCCTAACAAATAGTAGTTTAGTAGCTATGATAGTGTTTTTGAAATCAGATCTTTGTGTAGTTATGACAGGAAACACTGGCATCTAACAATGCTCTGGAAAACAACAAAAAATAAAGCATATACATAAATCCAAATAGAAAATAAGACAGTTATCGATTAAGCATGTGTCCTATTCTGTGTCCTAAGCCCCTGAAACATTGGCGGTATTTTAGAGCAGTCAATGCAGTTTATGAAAGGAATCAATTAAATCTGTATGTGTTTGAAAAAACTAATTCAGATGAAACCCCCTTTGTAATTGTTAACATGTTCATAAGTAACTGTAATTTAATAACACATTTTTTCCCTCAGTAACTGTGACTGATTACAATTAATTTTTTTTTGTAATTAAATTACATAATTTAGTTACATGTAACTAGTTACTTCCCAAAACTGACCGTAACCGTGGCCAAGATGCACTTGGAGCTTGTGGATCTCTCATGTATATGTAAATACTTAAGCACATAAAAGATAAATGATGAAAATGCCTGATTTTACTGCTCTATACTCTCATCACATTGGCTGTTTCGTATTTATAGCCAATATATCCCTGTATATATCTTTATATCTGTGACGTATCTTTACATTACAAACACTCTTGAATTACAGAGTATATACACAAGTATTTTAGGCTTAATGCTAAAACATACAAAAAAATCAAAATGACTGATTTCAAACAATATATCAAATTTGATTTGCACTTCTGATTTTCTGTCATGCAAAACTCTCCCCCACAAAGTCATGGGTTAGTAGTAATTCATTTACCCCAAATGTAGCTGTTTTTGAATAGACTGGGAATGTAAAATACAAAAATGCAATAAAGTATCAGCAAACTCCCTTATCCTGTTATAATAATGAACAAAAACAGAAAAACAACAGAAAACAATAACAGAAATACAACCTATCAAACGGGAATTTTCAGAATAAAAAAAAATAAAATAATGACCACTGTTATTTTAAGAAATTCATTTAGGGATTGTATTATTTAAGGAGCAACAACAAAGACACTGAATTTTTCATAGCTGGTGAAAAGATGTCTGGAGACCACGACCAGGTCAAAGCTATGAAAACAAAATCACAGTGTTGGATTTTCATTGCAGGAGCCAATCGGATGTTCTTGCACCTAGTTATGCCACTGACTACACATTGAGTTTAAATAAACCAAACAATACGTAGAGTTATATGTAATAGTTAATGAAAGAGAGATCAATCTATCACTGGAGCAGAACATTTTTTTTTCCAGTGGATTAAATTTTAATCACATCATGTATTTATTTATTACTTTTTACTGTGATGAATTGCAGGTACTGGAATAAAGCGATTAGTGTTGCTCTGTTCGCAACCGTCCTACAGACACACAAAAGAGCAACAGGACATCAAGTGAACTCATTTTAATGCATATTTGTTCTGGTCACAACCAGGATTGATTTCCTCAAGGTCTAGAAAGTTCCTGGAAACTATACACCGAATGCCATCAAGCAACTGTCCACTAGTTTCTCTTCTACGGTGATCTGTCCTGTGAAAAGAACAGCACAAAGAACATGAATCTTGTTAATCTAAAAGCATCTAAAAACACTGGGTTAGTGTTGCATGTCAGTAGAAAAGTTGTGGTTTCATTTTTGTTCCACTCTGAGTTTTATCTCAGACAGTCTCACTGTAAGTAACTGTAGTCTTCAGGGATCTTGGCATCTTCTTCACTTGTGTGGTGCTGTGTTTCAGTATCCATACAGAGACATGGACATGTGTAAAGACGTGGTGCTCCATCTGATCCACATCACCATCAACACGCTGAACGCTCAGTACCACAGCTGCAGGTCGCACGTGTCCGCTGGACCGCTGTACAGCGACAACTCCAACATCAGCCGCTACAGCGAGAAGGAGAAAGGTACGGATCGCACTCGGCATCACGGGAAGGGTTAGTGACGTGCTGTATCTTAACGGCCTGTGCTTTCCTGTGCAGAGGAGGACAGCGTGTTTGACGAGTCGGACATCCACGATACTCCCACAGGAGCCAGCAGTAAGGAGTCGCAGACCTTCTTCGCCCGTCTGAAGAGGATTGGCGGCAGCAAGTCTGTCAAGTATCAGCCTGTGGAGCTCAACGCCCAGAGAAGTGCGTGTTATAATATCGTAACTGTTGTTTTAATGATGTGCGATTTGACATTGAGTATATCGCAAAAACCACACAGAACACACCTACAGAGTGCATGCATGCGTTATGTGATGAAGACTAGTAGGTTAGACTAGTGTGCATTTACAGTAGGGTGACCAGATGTCCCCGTTTTCCAGGGACAGTCCCGGTTTTTGGTGTCCTGTCCCCGACTGGAGCTGTCCCCATTTTACAGCATGTTCAAAACAACCCACAAATACACAGTAAAAGCCCGATCGATTTAGCCAGTTGGCAATCATATGATTGTGTTTTTTTTCATCAACAGAGGGCACTGCGAGCTGATTACTTGGTCGCACACCGCTACCGTAGCCATGAAGAGCTTGCATGAGAGCAGAGCGCTATTATCATCAGTTATCAAAAGAGACCGCGTTATTGGTTTCAAAGTAGTCACATACTAATATACATGTTAAAGCAAAGCAATACTGTTTGTGTGCACTGTATAACAAGGCATGATAAGGTTGTGTGATTGTTTTGCACACAATTAGGCCTATTAAACATTCAGGAAACTTCAGCAGTCGACAACTTCGATTTAAATCATTTAAAAAATAATAAACTACTCAATTACACTCGCACAATTACATTTGCAGAAAGCACATACATTGTGATCAAAATGAGCCTAAAATGCAAAATAATAAGCCTGATTAGGGATAGAAAAGATTCATTTCCAAAAGCATAAACATAAAATTTAAAAAGTTGCAATTATTGTACTCACAGTTGTGAAAATGTTAAATACGGTTTGAAAATAACATATTTGTTAAATACAGTTTTATTTATCATATGTTCTCATATTTATTGTTTTATTTATAATGTGTTTTTGTAAAGCCATAATTTTGCTATAATAGCCTATGTGGTGGCTTCCGCCGATGCTGTGAGGAATCACTCTCAAAGTCTTGGGGTTTTGATGCCAGAAAATAGACTTTATTATCAGTGACAATGAAGCCGAGAGACCCTGCAGGGAATCTCCAGAATGTTTTCTGTCTCTTCTTTAAATAGTTTTTCCTCTAGGCGTGTCCAATACATTTCATACATATGTGTTTTACCTTTTTTGGCTGTTTCCCTTATACATACAATTCGATTCCTCCCTAGGGAGAAGAGACCTCCCA
>JAFVLL020019005.1:0-15909 GCA_021397915.2 Tor tambroides
ACCCTGGACCACAAAAGCAAAATAAAACAATAACCTTCTATGGTCTTATAGCCTCCTACACTGTGCATCTCAAAAAGGACAGATAAACACAATCACACCCACACACCAATACAAACAGAGATACTTCAGGGATGTGAAATCATCTTCCCTCACAATCTGCGCCTCAGTGGATTTAGTTCAACTTTGTTTGAAAGCACCACGCGTTGACCTTTCCTCAACCAATATCTCCTATTGGATGGCTTTCTAAGGCACAAAATAATTGTAGCAACGCCCCTGTTGGTGCAGAATGATCCCCACGCACAGCCCGAGGTCTGTTTGTACATATATTGCAAACTCTACTGTCATAAATAAAATACTATATGTCAAGGTATAAGACTTCCGCTTCAACATCTGACCACTGTTTTATGATAAATATGATTCAGTGACACTAATATATCAATTTGAGTCTGGTGTACACATCAAGACATGCCAAATCAAAGTTGGACGGTGCAAACCTGTTCACTCTGGTAAATATGTCATGTCAAGTGTTCCAGTAAGGCTTTTAATCCATTTTTTGATTCGTATTTCAATAAATATTGATTGAATATTCTGTTTACGTCACATACTTCAGAGAATTCGTCAAAATTCTGGTGACCAGATGTGCATTTAGAGTGGAACCGCTCATTTATGATGCACGTACGCACTGTTAGGGCTGGGAATTGTTTCCAAAAAGAATCCATTCCGACACGTTAGGAATCGAGAATCGATTCCAAAGGATGGAATTGACTCCATCAAAGGGAATCAGCTCCTATTCATTGCCTTTTCAGTTCAATAGAGCTAATCATTGGGTGCTTCTCAAACGGAAGGACACATCCTAGTGAGGATGTGTCTTTCCTAGTCCAGTCCTTCTGAGGCTTCAAGGTTACAGTCTTTCTCAGCAATGAACGTTAACATGAGATGGTGACTTCGTCATAAATAAACGGCACAAAAATACTATTGGAATTACAATTTGAAGAATACTTTATATTGTACATATTTAAATTGACTGACTTTCTATTAATGCACTACAGTTAATGACACCCGTCTGTGGTCTCCCAGTTGTTTACATTACTCACAGTTTAGCATTATGCGATTCATTTACATCAACACAAAACACAATGGCTTCACCTCAAAAGTCAATTTTTGTCTTGCATAACATAATAAAATTGAACAAGTTGAGTGTCAATTCATTTTCAGCTAATTAATTTTTCGTGATTTGGAATGTGTGCAAAGATATGTGGGTGATTAAACATCTGATGTGTCCTTCAAAACAGCCTGAAGGACACAAAATGAAGACTGCATACTAAGAGTCCTTCAAACTGAAACATCCTCCGGCTGAGTTTTATGACTTGGTAGCTTAGATATGCAGCCTTACAAGGATGCGTCCTTCTGTTTGAACAGCACCTATTAATTCGCTTCTCAGTCATTCGCTCATGGCGATGGGAAGTTTGATTAATTTCCATAAACCTGTTCTTTCAGACGGTTCATTTCAATTAATCAGTTAAAATTAACAAACAAACAATTGCAGCTGTTCTTTCACGCTGTCGCGGAATGACGTTGTCACATACATATTTCTACAACTCGCTGTCATAGTATATCACGCTGAAACATTCAAATAAAGCGGTCACACTTTATTTTAAGGTTTGATTCTTGCTATTAACAAACCATTAACTATGACTTTTGCCTCAATAAACTCATAATTTGCTGCTTATTAATAGTTAGTAAGGTAGCTGTTAAGTTTAGGTATTGGGATTAGGGATATAGAATATGGTCGTGCAGAATATGTGCTTTATAAGTACTAATAAACAGCCAATCTGTTAATAACAGGCAAGCTAATAAGCAACTAGTTAATAGTGAGAGTTTGTCCCTATACTAAAGTGTTACCAGTAAAGCCATATGAGTGAATGCATATTGCTGATTATTACCTTTCATACACTTAAGTTAATGAAGTTTGCTGTCATTTTCATTCAGTTTTTTCGCATGTCGAACAGCATCAAACTAACAAATAACAAATGATTAGCCGATGTATTGGACAAACAAATAGCCTTACACACATCTAGGCCATGCTTAAGCTGTTCCTACCAGTGAAGAAGAACCATAAGCATTGTATGATTCCATACTAGGATATCTGTCCTTCCATTACCATATATGGACAGCAGGGCATTTCTATTCATAAAGATGAACAGAAAACATAGCTGACTGTTGTTATAAGTCTTCACAGGCAGGTTTTTTTAATAAGACTAAAGTACTTTAAATGAGGAACTCTTATGCTGGTTTAGCCATCAAGCTACAAATAATATATTTTTCTATATTTCTGTGCTTTAATGGTATTTAAGTTCTAAAGAAATGTCATGTGTACTGTACATTATGCTTTCTATGATAAGCTAACACTACACACTTCTGTATATGCACCTTTCATGAGGTACAATTACATTTTTTGGTATTTTTGTAAAAGAGTTCACATTTTGTTAACAAAAAGGCATTTGATACAATGGCAAGAAGGGATTGATGACAGTTGTATAAAGGTACAGAATAAAGGAAAATAATATTGATTGAGGACCTGTGAGAAGAAGTATGAAATGTTTGCAGGATGGAGACAGAATTATGAATGAGCAGTTTGTAGCAAATCAGACAAGAGGCAATAAAGTGAATGGGAGCTTGTGATTGTATTTCACTTGTCCTTTGGGAGTCAAATCCACTCAAATTGACGTGATCAGTTTCAAGTCAGCATGAAAAATTCTTCTCCATTGTGAGGTATATTCGAGTGAAACTTGTAAAACAAAATGTAGGACAGGATTTGATTTTGTTCATTGGGAGTTGGTTGGATCGTTGTTTGATTTAGATTGTTTTGTTTTAAAGAAACAAGCATTTCTGTCATTTTTTTCTATATTATTTAAATTAATTTTGAGTATTAATTTGTGTGTGTGTGTGTATATATATATGTGACCCTGGACCACAAAACCAGTCTTAAGTAGCAGGGGTCAAAATGATTGATTTTTCTTTTATGCCAAAAATCATTAGGATATTAAGTAAAGATCATGTTCCATGAAGATATTCTGTAAATTTCCCACCGTAAATATATCAAAATTTAATTTTTGATTAGTAATTTATATTCCTAAGAACTTCATTTGGACAACTTTAAAGGCGATTTTCTCAATATTTTCTCAAAATTTTTTTGCACCCTCAGATTCCAGATTCTCAAATAGTTGTATCTTGGCCAAATATTGTCTGATCCTGACAAACCATACATCAATGGAAAGCATATTTATTCAGCTCTCAGATGATGTATAAATCACAATTTCAAAAAATTGACCCTTATGACTGGTTTTGTGGTCCTGGGTCACATATATTTGTATATAACAAAAAATTCCTATATTATTTTAGTAGTTCTAAGCATTCACATTAGCATTTTAGTTGGAGCAAAAGGTTAAACCGTCCATGATTGATCATGTTTACAACAGTAAATTCAGTATTTAAAAGTCAAGAGGTCTGGCAATATAAAACTCCTGTGTTCCTCATCCTTCAATTCACAGCTTGATTAGCTGAACTCTTCCATTATGTTAATTAGAAACGGGCTCAAAGGTTCCATGGTGTTATTTGATACATGGTACCACCAACAATCAACCTGGCAATATTTTTATCCTCATCAGAGTCTGCCAATGGAAATTTTCACTGGGGTTTTGTCCATTTATGGGCTCAATTAGTTGCTAAAGCTCCCAGCGCCTGTACTCAGATAAGGCACTTTTGCAGTTTGAATGTGACAGATAGCAATAAACAACAAATGAAGGTCTTTTTTCAGGGAATTGATTTTTTGGTTCAATAAATGGCACCCACTTACCAGGCACTAAGGGTTGTATAAAGAGGATTACACTCTGCACACATATTCTGATACATCCTTTGGTCTTTCAAAGACTCAACATTTAAACAGGCTTCCTACATTTCCTACAAGGCCTTGCTTAAGAGAAAATTTAAATTTGCTTCAAACTGTTCGATTAATTACTGTATGTATTACCTGTCGAGTGTAGCACACTTAATAAACACATCTCCCATTTGGCATTTGATTAACTTAATACAGGTTGTAAATGGCTTCACCATGTTTCTCATTACCTCATAAACTGAGTAAATCAAAGGTAGATTAGCATGGCACGTGTGGTGGATGCTGTTTTTAGGATTAAAGAACGGCGTATGCTGAGTTCTCCGGCATGTGCAAGATTTTAGGAGTCCATTCACTTCAGGTTAAATCAGCTAGCAGAACGAATGGATTCGCCCAGCAACAGCGCTGGTTAGTCTAAGAAGGGATTATACAAAACTGTACTACTGTCATAAACATGATACTTCTTCCCACCAAATCCCACAAGTGCTTCACTTTCCCTAAAGAAGCCAATAAACAACTCAGCGTAGGTCGACATATCGCATATTCGCAAACAGTGAAAATGCCAGCTTCTTATTTAATATTTGCATGTTGCTTAGGGGAATAATTGCGGCGGATTTAGAAAATGAATTATGCATGGCATGTCCTTCTCTTATGTTGTGCTGTTGCCATTAACCAAGTATGTTTAACAGTTCAGATTCTAATGGGATGTTTAAGATGTCAAGCCATTTTTTAAGCAGAATAGCAGAATAGAATAGTTAATTATTTTTATCATCAAAATGCCATTTCAATGTTTCAAATTTTTACCTAAAAATAGTGCATATAAATTAAAAATAAATAAATAAAATCAGTTTAATTTGACATGCAAATATAGCTACTTCTAACCATTTTGGGGGAAAAAATATTTATTAATTTGTTTATTTATTATTTATGAGCTATGCAAATCTAATTTTTCTGAGCCGGAAAGCTTTCTGACACTAGTTTTTGCAGACACAGGTTTTGATTTCTCCTCTTCATTATGGTTAAAACATAATAATAATAATAATAATAATAATATTCTTTTATCAGGAATATATGATAACTTATGATTGCTTGTTTCTGCCACAGGAAAATAAATAAATAAATAAAGATAACTGTGGCTTTTTATCTCACAATTCAGACTCGTTTCTCGCAATTCTGAGTTTATACTAGAGAAATTGCAAGATACAGAATTGCGAGATATAAACTCAGAATTGCAAGATATAAAAGCAGAATTGCAAGATACAAATGCACAGTTCTGAGAAAAAAGGTCAGAATTGCGAGATGAAAGACTAAACTGTGAGATATAAACTTGCAATTGCAAGAAAAAAGTCTGAATTGTGAGATAAGTCACATTTTCCTTTTTTATTTTTGTTTTCTGTGGTGAAAAAAAACTAAGAATGGCAAGGTATAGAGATATAAACTCAGAATTTCTAGAAAGAAAGTCAGAATTGTGAGGCATGAACTCAGAATTGCAAGAAAAAAATATGAAGTGTGAGATAAAAAGTTGCAATTTCCTTTTTCATTTTTTTTTAAAATATGTGGCAGAAATGGGCTTCCATATATAACACACTTGTTTTGTGATATTTCTAACGCTCAGAGTTCTTGAATGCCTGTGATTACATTCATATGTTCACCATGGATTCTTTGCACTGCTCAGGGCTGAACAATTTAACTAACACATCACCATTTGTCACACACACATACACACACAGACACTTTCCCTTGTCCTCCCTTATAAAACAGACACTCAATGAGTGGCTTTAGCGACCAGTTACTCTTGTGTATCTCAGAAAAGTCCAGAAACTTTTTCAAAGAGTTTCTAGAAACTTCAGGAAGTTGCTGTCAGGAAGTTGTTGTTGAGCAAGGGAAGAGGATGGACAGTGCAGCGCACAGTCAGGCAGATGGTTTCTAGAGAAAGGCATTGTTTGAAGCTCCTGTCAGAAGCTCTACTGACCTTCTGTCTCACTGTGGTTCCCATTGGGCCCAGACTGACAGATAGGTCCCAGCTTAAGGACATCATCTTCAGCAAGGTCCAATGCTGGACACTGTAGATGTTTCAAAAGGCCTCTGTGGGTGTGCAGTCAGTTCCTAGTCATGTAGGACAGCTCCATAACACATTGACAACATCTTGACACCCACTCACACTTACTTACACAGCGGAAACACACTCAGGGTTTGACAGCCTAATGCCATAGGAGAACCTTTTGAAGTTGCACAAAGAACTATTTTTGTGTATGTACTGTATAAACTGGTGCTGCTGAAGAACCAAAAAGGGACTTCGTTTTTCCTCTGTTTTCCTTAACACTTTTTTTTTCCTGAAATAGCCTGATGAGTGCAGTTTATTCATACATATTTCCTACTGAAGCAGGTATTTATTTTTATTATTTTATGTAACTAGTAGACTTAAAACAAGCTAAAATCTAACCAAAGTGTCATTCAGCTAATTGTTTTAGAATTTCTCCCACACTGAAATGTATTAAAATGTAAGTAAAATATTAAAGAAATAAATAAGGGCTTCACTTTTCCCCGTTTCCTTGAGACTCTTTTTTTTTTTTTTTTTTTTGCCGAAAACAGCTTGAGGAGTTCAGTTTTCTTTCGCACACATTTAGTTAGTTAGTCAGATCTTTTCTTCTGTATTGTTGCATACATTTATAAGAAGATTGAGTTTTCATTTTGATTTTGAGGTCAGAAAGATAAATGCACAGATGAATCATCCAAAATAAGATCAATAATATGCATTTAGGAAATAAATAAGGTGATTTTGTTATTTCATGCTGACTTTAATGAGTTTGTAATGTTAACATCATAATAACATGTAACTACAGCTAAAATATTACTTAGTTTTGCCATTTATAAACAGTATTAGTATTAAAATAAGGTGAGAAAGAATGTGTAGCAATAACAGAAACAATCCATTTCAACATAGAAATGCCACAATAATCGAGATTTCAGACTTTTGTGTGTTTATGAAAAAAAATCCATTACAGTAATGAAACATGCGTTAGCAGCTGCACTTTACACTTTAAATATTATAGTAAACAAACCTACTCACATTTAGACAGACATTCAGGTACAGTCTACTACGATGAAGCTTTATCACATACTGACACTTCCACTGACTGCTGAGAAACCTTGTTCTGCACAACTGCATATATTTTCTGCCTTGATAAGCAGCTGTCATTAAATCTGGCAGGTGGCCCAGGCAAAATGAGGATAGATTTGTGCGGTGTGGCGTGTGCAAAATGAGTTTTCGGCTTGGAGAAAAAATACTGTCATTGTCATCAGCGACGGTATTAGAAGTGTCACTTTCTGACTGCCTGCCACTTAGGCCTGTAGGTAGTCCGAGCACTTCCCAGCTCTCCTTCTCCTGACAAATGTGAGAGACAATGGCAGTTCATCTTGTACGTGGCCTGATCTATGTGCTCGTGTAAAGGGAAAAGGATCAAATCCACATGGGGCAATTTGAGTAGGGTGAGATGGGTTTCAATTCAGGTCACATTTCTTGCTGAGATCACCCACTGAGCACCTCTAAATAATATCATTTGGAGGGACCACACACACACACACACACACACACACACACACACACACACACACACACAGAGCTATAAAAAGACATTACTATTCTGTGGCACTATTCACCACACAGTTTAGACAACAGCCCATGGAACTGATACAAAGATTCTGACCAGGAGCACTGCTGTCGTAGATTGAATTATCCTGAAATAAATGCAGGACAGAAATGAATCTTATCTTTGAAAAAATCCAATATTCTGCTCTAAACATCTGCTCTTCTAAGATCCATAAGCGCTATGTCCTCCAGTATCTTAATATAGAGAGACAACGATTTTGATAAAGTAGATCATTTTTTTGTCCATAAAGCTGCACTAATTTCATTTTAACTTAATTGTCTATATTAAAATATAACAAATATAAACAATAAAAAAAATAAATAAATAAAGTTTTAGGTTTGCTGCAAGATTTCAGTATGGACCATGGACATTAAACTTGCTACTTGCTATAGAGTGATACCAGGTTTAGTATGCTCAATACAAACTGCAAATTTTATATTGGGTAAAATGGGGGAACAGTTCCTATATCAATAGTCTAGCAAATTGCAACAATGAACAATTTCCTAAACGAATGAATTGAAAGCCAGATATTCTATACTGACATATAAAAAGTGTACAGTCAGGAACGGAAAACATTCTAGGTCTAAGTTTTCAACTTTTGTTGAAAAAAGAACGCCATGTGCAAGACTCTGCAAAAGGCGTGAGACGCAAGCACAAAAGTTCACAGGTAGAATAAGCAGCCAAGTAACAGAAAATGTTACTTGACTACTGGAACAACTGTGCAAGGACAGAGGAACTTTAGAATTGGCTACGGAGTTTGCTCTCAAATTTGCAGAGTATTAATACAATGAACCAAACAAAAGTTGAAATCAAACTGTGTTATTGTGTAGTAGGCTATTGTGCAGTGAAAATATACCATACACTAAATCATAGTGTCCAACCACTGGTATTATAGTCACACCAATGTGAAAATTATGCTACCTGATCTCATGACAAAACCGCACCTCTGGGAACTTTTTCGCAAGACATAAAATACATACTAGAGGTGGCAAAACAGCTTTCCGGACGTAACAAGCTTGCTCGGTAGCTCAGAATTGGATGTGGAATCCTTGGGTACGAATCCTGTGTAAAACATGACTCACGATGAAAGAGCTGAAAGATGAGAGATCGAAAAACAAGCTAAAATGCCATGCTTGCAATTGCGTTTTTATGTCACATTTGCTTTTGTTCATACTATCGGGTAGGTTTAGGTGTAGTGCAGATGGTATGTTATTTTAACTGCAGTGACACCTACAAAACCAACGTCACATAAAACGTATCATATATACCTTCATCTGTTCCGGGAAAAAATCCGAACACTCTTTTAGCGCCACCCAGTGGAAATTTCACATGGCGGTACGTATTTTGTGTCTTGCGAAAAAGTTCCCAGAGGTACGTTTTCGTCGTGAGACTAGGTTGAAATTATGATAACGTGACATAAAAGCACATATTGCACCTGTGATACCTTCTCATATTCAAATCCTGATGCCAAAGCACACGCAGCTGTTTTGAACGCATTTCAACCCTGCAGAGCGAACAACAGTAGCTGTGGTGTTGTTGTAAGAATCAGCCATGTCCAGATTAATTGCTCTAATTACCATACCAAGTTGGTTGTGACAGTCATTGGAGAGGCACAATCAATAAATTCATTCATCACTGGAGGATAAGCTTTGATGCATGTTATATAAATTCATCAAAATCAAAAGGCACTCCAGCAGTAGTGGGAAAAGATTGAGTGGTTAATGGTGGGTGAGAAGTATAGGCTTTCCTGCATGTCAGAGATACTCAGTCAACGGCTACTTATCATGTCCACACTTCTTTGTTCTGTCTTTCTTGTTTTGGATGGGAAGCTTTACAATCAAGGTTTGCAGATCTTTACAGTCCTTTTAAGTCATTTCTCTGGCATCAGTCCATGTAATGTTAATGTATGTACCACTGTCAGAAAATGAACTTTTCCATTATGGTAAAGTATGAAAGGGTCAAAGTCAAACTGGTTAGCAGTTTCTTTCCTCTGACAGCCATTTAAAATTAGCAGTGTAGAGGGATGCATAATACCATATTTCAGGCCATATATTAGATATATTTTTTATCTATCAGCATTGGCCATTGTTTGATATATTTTAAGAGAATATTACATATATAATTGATGCATGTTCATTTCCCCTATTTGTTTTTTCCTTATATAACACTCAGTTAAATTTAATTTTTAAGAAGAATTCAATAACACCATTAAATAGAGGGGGGGGGGGGGGGGGGGAATGTAAAAATGAATACATAATCTTTTCTTACTGTACATTATAATATTTGAATGCCTAAATTCACTCATTGCATTTAAAATGGTAATTTAAAGTCAATAGTGTTATATTTTTAATGTACTACAAAATACAATATTACAAAAGACAATATAGCAGAAATAGTTGGCCGAGAATATATAAATGATAAAAAAAGCCTCCACATTTTGAATTTCAGCAAGTTTTTGCCCCAAGACCTCGATTTATTTCCGACCCTGCTGTGTATTATCAGTGAGAAAGAGCCTCTAATGTTGTTCAGTCAGGTTGTGGCTGTTGTGGATCACTATATGCATCCTTCAGCAGAGCTTGTGTTCCTCTAGGCAATATCTGTGAACCCAATAAAACTGTAATTGTATGGGTCAGATATTGGCCTTTCCAATATCCAACAAATGTGACAGCAACCAAAACCAGCGGATACAGGGTGATCATGAGTCACTCTGAACCCAGTAAATACAATAAATCTGGTCAGGCGTAAAATAAATAGTGGCTGCCTGCTATTTCCAGCATACTTATCTTGTGATCGTAGTCTTTGTGCAAAGCATCCAGTCTGTGGACAGGTTTTCATTGACAAGCAAATACTCAAACTCCCACACAAAGGATGTTTTTCTGCCTTTTTAGAGGAGGCTGCAAAATATAAATGTCAACCCTGAAAAATAAAAGTAGGATTTGTGAACATTGCAGTATGACAGTTTGGTGTCACCTTGGTGCAATGATATGTGAACAGCGAGATTAGGGCAGAGTTTAACCACTTACTGCATGTCAGATTGTCTTTAATGTGACTAAACTAAGTTCCACACATGACCTAAAACACGGCAAAAGAAGCATAACAGGGTGAAATTGTTCTCACTATACAACACTGTCTGTGCTGCTTTACTGTCTGTGATTAATGCAAGAAAAAGAAAAAAGAAAAGAGTAGATTCACTTCACAAAGTCTAAAAAAGCAAGCAAGAAAGAAAGAGAAAGACAGGCCAACAAACACCATTTAAGTTGCTAAAGGCTACAAATGCATTCTTCAGGAACAAAGCCTGAAATGTATCCTCATGCTCCCCCACTGTGATTGCTAAGATTTATGGTTTGCCACAAGCTCTTTACTGGCTTTGAGATATTTCATGTAATTGCTGGTACGTCAGAATGGAAGAGAGCACTGGTGGTGTTCCCCTGCTCTTTACAGCTCTGTTGAATTATATATTTGCTTGGATCAATAAAACCCACAAATATTAGCATTCACACGTGTAGCAGTTGCTCTATAGTGGAGCTGGGAAATCAAGGTCATTTGCTTCCTCAGATCTCACAAAAGAAGTAAAGCAAGACAGACTAATTGGAAGTCATATCCGCACTCTGATGATGATCATGATGATGAGTTTAAGCAGACATACATCACTTTCTCTGGGACTCTGAGCAGTCCATTCACTGCCATCACTGACTGTTATAAATGAGAGAGATGCGATTCAGTGGGACACAGCAATGGCAGGAGTTAAATATAGTGGAGACTGGGCTAGTTGTCACAAGGTTGTCATATAAGTGCTGCATCTCAGTAGCTATAAATTTTGATGTCAAAAGTCCATTCACCTAAATGTATGTTTTCTGCAGAAATGGTTTTGTAAATATCAAAAATCTAGTTCAAATTCTATCTATCTATCTATCTATCTATCTATCTATCTATCTATCTAGCTAGCTAGCTAGCTAGCTTATTTGTATATTTAATTGTGTTCAAAAACGTCCAATCATTATCATTTTATTGTTACTATAGTTAATATCAGTTCATATTATAAATAAATAAAATATTATACTTTATATAAATTTAAAATAATAATAATAATAATAATAATAATAATAATTATTATTATTGTTGTTTTAAAATATCAAAAAGCATGCTTAGCATGCATTATTGCGTGGCAATCATACCTCCTCCTACGATAGATTAATTTATTTCATGTTGTTCGTCTGGGGGTCATCATGCCACATTTTTTTTCTTTTGTCTTCTTTTCTCTTTTGATCTTAATTGTTTCAGTAAGTAGAAGAAACAGTTTGACAGCGTTCATTCAGCTGCAATAGCAGTGCAACAAAGCAGAGCAAATAAGTCATGTCTTTGACATCAAATGCTCAACTCAAAGACTTGCAAGCACATCATAACCTCAGGGGCCTTGAAACAATACACATGCCATAAAATATTTTCCTTTTCTTCTTTTCTGTGAAGACTTCTCAGAGATATAAACACCATTTAATGAGTCTGATTGGATTCTGTTGTTTACGTGTTTCAGTTCATTGTCTTGCGTGTGTAAAGGAAGCAACATTAAACCACACACCTGTTTTTTTCATAAGCCATCTGGACTTGTTTGTATTATTTCCAGAATGTCTCTACAATCAAAACTGTGGCTCATGTATGAAAAACTACACATGCTGACAATATGTAAATACATAATATGCCTATTTAGCTCATAAGCACCATGCACACAGTTTTGTTTTTCAGTCCTAAATCCTATGTGGCAGAACTCTGCTTCTCTGCAATTATTTGTCAGAAAAACTGTAGACAAACAGTGAGAGCGAGGCTTTTCTTGTTTAAAGATGCCAGCTGATTGAGTAGATCCATCAGACTGCTGTTCCTGGAAAGCTTTGGGGTCACTAAGCGGCTTCCTCTCAAACATGTGATGTCACCCCTGCTGTCAGAACCCTAATATGGGCAGGAGATGTGAGTTCCTATACAGTCTAGACCTGAATTCAGCTCTGAGCCTCAAAAAGTGCCAGGTAACGAAAAAACCTATAGGCAGCTAAAGGCTTAATCTCAAGGCATCCTTAGAGCAGATAAAATAACATACACCAGACATTTGGTGATATCTAATAAAGTTAAATTGTATATCTGTGCAACGTTATCTCTTTTAATATATGGCAGTGACTTTGAATCACTCTCCTCAGGTGATAAGTTATTTGAAAATAGCTGCTTTTCCCACTTTAATTCATCTCTCTGCGTGAGTAAAACTTCAAACAGTTACTTCAAATAAGTTGCAGACCACCTAATGCTTTTGTTTTTTTTTAATCCTACTGACCTTGCGTGGAAGCCGAGAATAATATTTTATAATGGAATTCAGAGGCGTATTGAGAGCGGGAAGAGAGTTTATAACTCTCTGTGAGTGATGGAATACTGAGTGAGACCTGCTTTACTCACATACAGCAGACGAGAGGAGACTTTGTTTTCTTCAGAACTTGTCTCATTTTTTTTTTTTTTTTTTAGCACCAATAATTGACAATAAGCTCTTCTTCAACAAAAATACAAACAGGAATATAGTATAATGAACAAAATTGTGCCAAAATTCCAAACATCATTATTTATTCATTCATTTTTCAACAAAATGTCAGTAAGGGGGTTTTTATAGCTCAGAAATCTTCACGTTAGTCTAACTAAATTGTGACCACCTTTGGGACAAGATAAAACTAGTTTAAAACCCTGATTTCTGTGATTTTGTTTATCAATAAAACATAAATAAACATCAAAATAAACTAGACCAAATCAATGAAATTATAAAAATTATATAATTTACAATTGCATACTTTATTATAATTAAATTTTTTAAGCACCACCTCTTTGACAATTTGTTTAAAGACATAATTCAATGTTTTTGTGTTTGAGGCCCAATTTTGTATCCTATTTCCTCTCTTGTGAGTGTACTTTGCAACTGGACATAATTATAAATTTACGATATGTCGCGCCACAATGCCTGCTGCCAATATTTTACAACTTACAAGCGAACATTTCAAGTGTTTTATGCTCCTCTCCAGACTTTGATAGGCAAAAATTACTGTCTTAGTTAGGATTGATCTCCTTTATGAGTTTTTGGAGGCTGAGACCTCAACAACACAGCTTGGCCTTGCTGAAAGCACCCACCAGAGTACCATAATCAGCGATCGTGGTGCACAGCACCAAGACAAAGAGGCTAAAGGCCCTATATTTATGGCTTAGGGTTCCAGCAACAGCGAAAGAGAGCAAGGAGTATATTTCAGTGACTGCTTTGGAGCTCTGATGACAGCAGGAATGTTTTATCAGAGACAAGCTCCTGCGACGGCTCATTCTTATTCTAAAAGATACAGACTTTTTCAACAGGTTACCATCTATGCATTATGATGGCATTCCAGGCCTGGCATTTCTTGTTTAGCATTTAAAGAAAGATGTTGCATTGCATTCCTTTCCTTTTTCTTTGTAGCATGAAAACATTTTATCTTTGGGGTTTTAATGTTGAATACACCCACAATGGCAAAGCTTTATCCATATACAGTGTTATTTTTTTCACAGTTTCAGTCATAATTTCATCTTTTGAGGCAAATTTCATCTTTTAGTCAATTTTAGACTGACAAAAATTGCATGTAATTTTAGTATTGTATAACATTTTGGTTACACAGAAAGTGCAAAATTAAACCAAACACAAATTCACAAGTGAAAAGTATTGTGAAAACCTGAGCTCCTGAAATAATAATAATAATAATAATAATAAACAATTAATAATTATTTAAATTTTACTTGTTGCATTTTAATATCTTGATGTTTTTTTCTCGTCATATATTTGTTTTCATTTAAATAGTGCAAATTAATTGTCATCCATAATGCCCCATTTTTACGTTTTTCTTCACTGTTGGCAATCTATGTTCGTTAACAAAGATTTTTGTCTGTAGTTTAGCATTTCATTTGGGTGGGGTTTGCATTTAACTGGTTTGAAAGAAAATATTGCACAAACACAAACTTTTGTTTGTCAGTAATAAAGGAGGAAGATTCAAAGGACTGGGCCGATGCCTGGAAATGTAACAACACATACGTATGTGGTTGTCATTGGAGATGTGTTAAGTCGGTGAGTCCATGAAAATCTGTCATTGTCTCATTGCCAGGTTTATTTCACTACCTCAGTTCCTTCCACAGACTTGAAACGGTGTCTTGTTCATGTCACAAATGTCTTCCTGCACAATTACAGCGAAAACTCAATTCTGCATTAATGTTCAGGGAAAAAATGTGCCCGGTTGACTGATTAACAGAGCGAATATCCTTCATTTCGTTCTAACACTGCGAGAAATGTCTAATCAGGACCCTGTCACCAGTCAGCATCTCCAGACGAGCTGTAATTCAGCCACCCTGCCGCTACCTGTGCTTTGATCAATCTGTGAATTATGCCCTGTCCTCTGGGAGCCACCAAATTTTCGCCAGCTTTAAAATCATATTCCACTTGGAGATATAAAAGACGTATAGAGGCCAGGCGGCACTGTGTTCTGCAGGGTGTCCGGTAAAGATAACACAACCGCTTCCTCCCATGAAGAGGGAAAAAAACACTCATTTGAATATATTATACAGGTGTCCTGCTTTCTCGGTGAAAAAAAAAAAAATCACAACAATAATAAGCTGAAGGGCAGAAGGTACATCCTTGATCTTTTTTTCTTCTCTGTCCTGATTAACAATTTAATTTAATTTTAAACAGTCTGAATATTTCAAAAGACTGTAAACTAGTAGAAAAAAAAACAACAACAACAACAACTCAACACAACTTATATTTTACTTTGCATTAAATGGAACTTCCGTGGAGTTTTGGGCTGATAGTTATGTTTCTTACTATTTAGATGCAAAACAGTTAATTATGAGGTATAATGAATTTGTGAGCCCATTTGCATCTGATGAAAAAAATATAAGGCCGTGTTATAATAGGTAATTTCAGCAACATTGCCTGCATCTGCTTTCAGCCTGATATCAAAAGTTAAAATTCTTCAGTGCATCTACTTGTGATCGCACTGATGGTTTGCTTATAATTACAAAACTAAATCAAGCTGTACCTGCAGGGATGCTTGGCTTGGTTAGACAGCTGTCTAATGCACAAAAAAGGCAGATCACTGCAGCTTTATGCACAAAATGAACACATTTAGCTGAAGTCTAAGAGGCACTTTGAAACTGAATATTTGAAATAAAGAACACAAATAATTGCATGGGGTTTGTGTATTTTAACTAGAGGAAAAGAGTTTTCTTTTCAAGTAATCATATGGCTGTCTAAGAAAAAAAAAAAAAAACTTTGTTGGGAATCTGCTAGTTGATTTCACTTTTTGCCAACTGGGGCAAGATGTCAAAATGAAA
>JAFVLL020019007.1:0-36770 GCA_021397915.2 Tor tambroides
TTTGGAGGCCCAAACAAAGTAGTTTCGCTTTCACAATGAAACAGCGTCTCCAGGACATGGCGCCTGCGGCAGCAACAATACTACAGCGAGAATAATAGTTCCGCCTTCTTTCTATACATTTGGGCGGTGTTATGAAAATCTCCCCACATCATGACGTAGAGATGTGGGGGCGTGTTTGAATGAGCCGTTTTAGGGGGGCGTGGCAGTCTCTTAACTTTGATATAGAATATCTCTTTGGTTTTGAGACTTTAGTCTTTGCAGCTTCAGGGATCTTATCTATGCACAAACAGCTTGTAACACTCCAAAGAGAAAGGAAAACTTGAAATCACATCATATGACCCCTTTAATCGAAGCCTGGGTGGAGTTAGCCAACAGCTAACTATAAGACGAAATGATCTAATATTCCAGTCTCAAAACCAACGCCACGACAAAGTCAGCAAAGAAACCAAAGAAGGTTTTGTTAGAGGAAGCGAAGAAAAGAAAGAGAGAGAGTGATCCGACACGAGCCCGAACACGAATCAAGATGTCATAACAGTTAGAGGATGGATGAAAAGTAAAGTCTGTACGCGCTCCCAAAATAGTGAATAGTTTTCGGACACTGGCTGTAACCATGTGTACTGTTTCGACACCCAAGATCCAAAAGCTAATTCCCCAGTCTACTTCACGTCTGAATGGTTATTCAAATAAAGAGGCTCTGTTACTTTTCAGCCTTATAAACTTGTCAATGACAATGTTCGATGTATAGGCTATTATGGACATTATGGCTACATGATTGCGCGGAAAACATTTTATTGTATTATACAAATTACACCCTTTGCAAACAATGTTACATACGAACTATGCAAGCAAAAAAACTAGGCTAACATACTACCGTTCTTTTTGTCATTGTAGTTTTCAATTCTGGAGTAACAATAAATAAAACTATGTGATGATATTTGTAGGACATAGTGTAACATGGGCTACTTTACCTGGTCGGTGGACATGGTTTCCGAGTTTTCTGCATTCTTCTCTCAGCTTAGTCAATAAATAAATAAATATATAAGCGTATAATTGCGCTTATACAGCGACAGTATTTACGACAATGCTAACAGATAATTGCACTTATGAACCACACGGGACCATTAGCAAATGTTACACAGTGTTGCTTTAAGACAGAAATATTTTAATAGCATGTCTGATGTAAACATTAATAGCATACATATGGTTTGATTAATTTTAGTGAATCAGTTCAGTTTGTTACCATGACATTCTGATTTGTTTGTGTCTTCACTTGAAAATCTTCATGAAAGTCCCAGCATCAATTTTTTTTTTTCATGTATTAAAAAGTATATGTAGGCAAATATTCCCTGTAAAATATATAAATAAACAAACAAACAAATAAATAAATATGTAAAATAGGGCACAATATATTGTATTAATATGAAAGAATTTTCTGTATTTATTTATTTTTTTATTTTTATTTTTTTTTACAAATTTTTTACCTATACTTTTGGCATTTTGGTATTGCTTTCTTTTAGGGTTAACATAAATGTCTGTAAAATGAATAGATAATTACCAATACATTTCTAGTTTCTTTCTTTTTCTTTTTTATAATATAAATGTATTTATTTATTTATTTATTACTAAATACTCATCCTTGAGTTAAGTTGACAAAAAGTCTTTTTTTTTTTTTTACTTTGTTTTATTTCATTTTAAACATACTGAATCTAAGTAGCAAAAATAGATGCTTGGTTGAAATTGAGGTAAAAGTCTAAGTCATCAACTGACTGAAATACTGATTATCACTGAAAAGCTTAAACATATATCAGCTATATCACCTAGCCCTCTTTGTGTCATTTACCTCTAATCAGATTATATTTTATAAGTGTGATTTGTAGTAATGGACCCGTGTGGGCATTTATCACAAGCACACGACTGTGAATGCGGTGACTAGTTAGTATGACTGAAGGCAGACACGGGCGGGTCTCCAGGGACGGTGTCCGTGGGGCTCGTCAATTATTGTCAGTCAGTTATCAGCATTTCTCCTGGTATGCGGAGGTCTCAGCAGAGCAGGAGCCCACAGTCTCCGCGGCTCCTCAGCATTTAACCTGGGCCTCCACACTCTCGGCTCTTTCATCAAAAGCATCCTGCCTATTTTGTTTCCTAGCACCGCTGAGAGTTATTGCTCATGACAACAACTGCAGTTCTCTCTTTTCTCTTGCTCCCTCTCTCTCTCCACTCGCCACTTGCTGGGATTGTATTACCCTGTGATATTCTAGCACTCTCTATTAAATATGCATGAACCCTAGAGATGAAATTAATTTTGGGAATGCTCACTTTTGAATGTTCAAATATGCCTTCATCTGCTTTTGTATCAAACCTTGAATGTGTAATTTCATTTAGGATAGAGGCAGTAGATTAAAGCAGCACCATTTGGCCAGTGATCAATGCAATGCTGAAAAAGAATCGCAACAAAAAATATCAATATCTGGGGGTAATTTGGATGAAAACTGGGCTTCAGTTGAAAGGCCTTAAGATATTTGAATGACTGGAATGAATTAAAGTAAAAGTTCACTAAAAAATGAAAATTGTGCTATTATTTAGTTGCCCTTATCTTGTTCCGAAACTCAATTAAACTTGCATACATTCAAATATTAGCGTATTAAGATATTAAGAGCCCTTTCTTGTGACTGAATTTATTTCAATTATCGAAAGGAATTTTTATAATTTTTAGACATGGATTATAGACGCGGATATATGGATGTAGATATCAAATATGGTGCAGCTCCAGGGTTATTATAGTTTACTAAAACCATTTTCGTTACTTGAAATCAAATCAAGTTAACTGAAATTAAATTTGATAAAATATTAATAAAATAAAAATTAAATTATTTCAAATAACAAAAAAAAAAAGTGTGTATATATATATATATATATATATATGTTTTAGTTTAATTATTCATCTACTGTATAATCCATGTCTAAAATATAAAAAATCCTTTAGATAATTGATTTAATAGAAAAATGCATAGTGTATGGTGTGCACAGACTCCCTTTTTTTCTTTTTTTCTTTTCTTTTTTTAAGCTTAAGACTATAGTTATGTTTCCATCACCCTGGTTTTATGCACAGTTTGAAGTATTGCTGCCGAAAACAAGAGATGGAAATGGCAAATTAAAAAAAAAAAAAAAAAATTTTGCAAAAAAGGATTTTACGTTTGCTTGACTTTAATGTGAATAATGGGAGATGGAAATGCATTTGCCGAATAAATTCCTCCGTGTGTAACAAAAAAGTCATGTGTCTTTGTGCAATGAAAATACTGCACTTGAAAATACTATCAACTAAAAAAAAAATAAAGCTGAAATCAAATAAAATGTAAATATTAGATGAAAAACTTATGAATGTTGCCTTGGCAACTAAAATTACTAGAATTAAAACTGAAATAAAAATGAAGCCAAATAGAAATATGTAAAATAGTTATAAAGATGACAAAAGAGTATGACAGTATTACTAAAAATAAAATGCAAAACAACAACAACAAAAAAACATATACAAATAAAGCTAATTTAAAATATAAATAAATACTGTAATGGTATATAGATAATACTAATATGAAAGAACCTAAAGTAAAATTTCTGTCTTTTCCTCACACAAACTAATCCTATGGCTTTAGAAGACAAGACATATCAATCACTTTTATGATTCCTTATTGTTTTTTAGTCATTTTTAGAGCTCAGCAGCATTCATGTCTATGCACTGTATGAAAAGAGCAGCTTGAACATTCATCAAAATATCTCCTATCGTGTTCCACTGAGAAAACAAAGTCACACTGGCTTGGGAAAACAAAAGGGTGAGTAAATGATGACAGAACTTGCATTTCTGGGCTAACCAACCCTTAGATCATCCCCACATTCTGTCATAATCCTGTTGTTGTCGTCGTCATACGCTCCAGCTGTGAAGCTTCCCGTAAGTCGCACACTCACCAGAGTTGAGACCCAGCATAAAAGCAAAGTGTGCGACTGGTTCCACACACACATTCCCTCTAACTACATCTGCATAATTACATTCTGCAGCAGGGAAGTCTCTCTGGAGCCATATTGTTTGGAGACCAGTCAAATCCCCTCTCAGGCAGATAACCCAAAGGCTAACCACAGCTGATTCCAGAAAGGCGTTTTTTTAGCCTTTTCCCCTCAGAGTTATAATTGGAAATCTAGTTTACCATCTTTTTATCAATGGCGAGACTATGAGCCTAACTGCTACCTTGATTGGGGTGGGTCAATAACAGTTTGGGCTGGATGTGGCGGGTCGCTCATAGGCGACCCCTCGGTTCTTATCAAGTAAAGCAGTTTTTGATTAGTGTTAATGGGGATTGGTAATGGCCTCTGGCTGTTACATGGACAGTCATGCTTCAAGTCAGGGCGCACAGTGGGAGTTGTTTGTTGTTGCAAATGCACACGCATAATTGCTTTTCTCAAGGGCACATAAGCCATGCGTCGCTCTCCTATATTGTGTGTGAGCCGAGAAACTCATAAATCCACTCGCAGTGTTTTGCAGCCAAGTTATTCGAGTAATGCTTTAATGTTTCGCGTTCACGTGCATCTGGATGGTACAAACAAGGCCGGTTAAACTGCACGCGCTTTCTTTTCGGCCGCCACACTGAATGCATACAGAGCTTCACCCTGGCATGCTAATGCATGCTTAATATTATTCTTATGAACTGCCAGTGACTTCATACGTTAGCCAGCACTCTGTCAAATTAATGTCAGTTCCATTAATGGCACTGTCCATTTTCTCGCTCTCTCCCTTTTGCCGCTCAAAGTTTCTCTCCCCGGCGCGGTCGCAGTGGGCCGTCACCGCCGCTCTGCGCAGATGAAAGACACAGAGAAGAGAATTAACGTCCGGGGTCATTTATCAAGAACGGGACCCAAAAGTGCGGATGAAACTCTGCCGATGAAAATCTGTCCAGAGAAATGTCACTGAGATATTAGGTTTAATATATCAAATCATGGGTCTTCCCAACAGTGCTGAGCCAACACCAGTTCACCGCCTCACGCTGCGCATAAACACCGCGAAACGCCATCGGCTTCATCATCTACAGGAAACGGTCAGCATGCGAGAAATGCCAAAGGTGTCGTGATTGATGTCAGGTTTTGCATGCTATCATCTGTCCTACAATAAAATTTGAGAGTCTAAGCAAACTATCAGTTCACTATCTGCCACATGAGGGATGAGCTCTTTTTTAGCGCTGCGTCTCTGTAGTCCTGATCGATGTTTCGTTTTAGAAACCAATGTGGTGAACAACAGCTGTGATTGTTGAGAAGACAATCCTAGATTTGATGAATGCTGCTCACCTGCATTCTGCACAACCTAACAGTTCATGCTGGATTTGAAATCTAAATTGATCAACAAGGTGTGAGAGAGTTAAGGCTGGAATACACTACATGATTTTTCCTCAGATTTTTGCACGGTTTTACAGTCTGGATAAGTTGATGCTAGATGCCGAAAGTCAGAGCCAGTCTGCAGATTTGAGTTTTATAGAAACATCTCGAACTGTATGGTGAGCACGGACTCCCTTTTTTAAGCTTCAGACTATAGCTATGATTCCATCATCCTGTTTTTATGCACAGTTTGAAATATTGCTTCCGAAATATGTGATGGATACAGCAAATTTAAAAAAAAACTTAATTCGCAAAAAAGTTATTACGTTTGCTTGAGGTGGTTTTTGACTTTAATGTGAATAATGGGAGATGGAAATTCATTTGCCGAATAAATCACTCAATGAGCATCAAAAACGTCATGTGACTTGGGATGGGACAACCTGACTAACCAGTGGACCGATCTCGTTGCACAGCATCTGAAATGTTATGGTCATTCTTAAAGGCCTGAGCAAAGTCTGTCATCCTAGTATTTCTTTATAATACTTCCCAGAACTGTCTTAAGGCCGGTACACACCAAGCCGATGGTCGGCCGACGGGCAGTTTTTGTTCGTCGGCCGACCAAGTTTTCTCAGTGTGTTCCGCACCGTCGGCTGAAGTTGGTCCTCGTCGGCTTGTTTTCGGCCGATTCGACATGTTGAATCGGCGTCGGAGCTCGTCGGTCTGTCGGGCCATCTGATCATTCTGATTGGCTGTTCAGCTGGTGAAACAGTGCGTGAAAAAAACCCCCGGAAGTGACGAAGTAAGTAAATGACGAAGTCAAGAGGGAACACACAGAGCGCTCATCTTATTTGTTTGCATTTCTCATTCCGATACGTGATTATTTAAAAAACATATGGCTGTCTGGAACGAGGCAAGTGAAGATGAATTGATTAGGCATTTCTTTTTACGCAGGCGTAGAACGGACGTGCTACTTGGCCGTCGGGTGTCGAGCGTCGGCTTGGTGTGTCAGGGCAACTTTAGGAACCAGACGCTGCCGACGTCGGCCGACATCTGCTTTCGTCGCCACTAGGTCGTCGGCGTCGGCTTGGTGTGTACCGGGCTTTAAACGACTGCATTCCCAAAAAGCAATGACCACAATGAACACATTGTGTTTTGTCTGCTTGTTCTAAGGTGCAAGTAATTTATATGAAAATGATTACATTCAGTGGCTTCTCCTACTTTTCTTAGTGATATTTAGTGCCAGTTTATCAGGAAGTGGCGATTTTGTTCTCTTTGACGATATTCAAATTTTGCGCACAAGTTAAATTCACAACTTTGGATGGAAACATAGCTTATGGTTCCATCCAGTTGGACGTTACAAAACATGTTTGATATTTTGAGCTGTTTTTAGAGCACATTGTAGTCATTTTTCATGAGTCTTAACTAAGCGCATATTTCTGCACAAGTTTGTTGTGTTCGGAAGGACCGCTAGTTTACCATATGATGCCCAGTTTTCCTCTGGAACAATATATAAAGTCGGCAAGTGTGTGATGCCCCGTGTTTCAAAATCTGTTAAGGTTTCAAAAGTTGTGTAGTGTATTCCAGGCTTTAGTCACCACTTACCCAGTCATTTGTCGGTTAGCATGGTCCAGTTAGTCCTTGTTGCTAGATGCATACTGTAACTACATTATGCAGACAAAATAATTGATGGACATTAAAAAAATCTGATTTTTGCTTCAAAAATAGCCAAATGGTACAGAATGCATTGTCTAAAAATGTGTTTACACCCTCTATACCCCTACATTATTAATTGTTATTATTAATTTGAAAAAATCATGTTTCAGAGTGGAAATGACACTACTGAGGGTAAATCCAAACAATGTATTGGCCTACAAATTTACATACATTTATGTGATGCTTGTGATGTTCTGCATTTGTAAGTCACTTTGCATAAAAGCTTCTGCTGAATAAGTATAATCATTTTCCAACATGCTCTCAGAGTAACATTTTACATTTTGATTGGTAGCTAATTTGTTTGAATTTGTATGATGCCATTCATATGTTTTCACAGGATCTGCTTACTCACCACTCAAGGTTAGGTTTAGAGTTGGAGATTGAAAACGTATGGATTCATACACTTTTTAAATTACTTCACTTTTAGATTTAGATTATTATTGTTTTTGTAGTAAATGTAATATATATATATTATACATTTTCTTATTTTGATTGAAAGTCTGAAAATGAGACTAGATTAAAACAATAAATTGAAATAAAACCATTTAAAATACTGCAAAAATAAATGAAGAAAAAGCTTTCAAGAGTTTAAATATGACCTTCATATGCCATAAAAGAAATTATTTTTATTTATTTATTTATTTATTTTTTATTACAAATCAACCGTTTGGAAGTGCCTGTAAATAAAGAAATATCCATAAAAGAGGAGGGCATATGCGTTCATGTTAGGTGTTTATGAATTTATGACTATAAGTGCCCTGTTCAGAGTTTAAAAATAAATTACAGCTATTATTCCAAATTATAAAATCATTGTGAAATGATTTACATTTGTTATGAAATGACCTTTTAAAGAAATCTTGCTACTATCTTTGACCAGTAAAGGCGCTGAAAAAATCTAAACTACTGACTCCCTTGGGCCACCAAAAAAATAAATAAAAAAATAAAAATAAATAAATCTTTGAGCCCAGTTGATGAATATGAAAAGCATTGTTCCTTTTCTTCTCTATTTAAGCAAGTGCTGGAGAGCAGATCAGTAATAAGGCTCTTGATACCATCTCCAATAACAGACGAGAAAGCAGTGAAGCGTACGGCCCTTAATCAATGAAACATCCAGCGTCAGATACTGTACTGCACAGAGTACAGTACAGATCTGCCTCCAAGAAAGCTTCAAAAAGTCCCACATTCATCATTCACGATTTATCGAGCTGCAAAAGCTGGAAAATTACGCCAGTTTATTTCTTCATGGATTTATTCATTCATAAATATTCATCCTCCACATATGTCACGCACACACACATGATTTATCTGAAAGAGAAATATTGCTTTTCTAATATTACACACCGAGATTTATTGTCTCTCATTACCATTGTTATCACAGTAGCTTTCAAGCTATCTATTTTTACCACTATGGGTGTTCACTATTTACTGCACAAGAATATCATTCGGGATCATACATCTTTCTCCAGAAATCCATATGAGTGTGGAATCAAAGGCAGAAATCTGCAGCACAAAGCATTCTGGGACCCAATGGTGCCTGAACTAAGTGTCTCTTTAATGGAAATGGTCTATTTTCCGGGGCATTAGAATGATCCAGGCCTGGAGTTTAATTGGAGCGCTGGGTTTCAGAGGAGTGATGTATGAAATTAAGTTCAAATCGGGCAAGTCCAAGCATGTTGACTCGATACGAAGACTCGAACGAGCCGTCCGTCTGTCCGTCAATCAGTCCGATGAGATCAGATTCTGATTTAAGACGGAAGGAAATAACAAGGGAGAAATGAAATGGTAATTACTATTGATTACCTATGTGCATATGACCCCGCAGGCCTTGCTTTGCATACTTAAATCAACTTAAATAACTGGATTTGCTCATTTTTGTATGCGTAAGCCGGAGAGTGTTTGTGTGTGTGTGTGTGTGCGTGTGCGGCTATGAAATACGTCCAAGGATAAAAATGTGACTGACAGATATGATGCAAGCTGACCCTTGCGATGCATTAGTTTGTGTTTTTTAAGCGTGAACTGTTTGCTGCATTGGTTATTGTTCTGCACTTGATTTAGCTTCAGCAAACAGAAGGTTATGATTCTGAATGGTCTGGGGAATCATTTATTATGTGATGCTTATTTACAAACAATACTGCATATATTTATGCTTTGAGTACACAGGCGGTATAATGAAAACCAGGAGGCAAGAAGCAGTTGTGGTGTGTGTGACAGAAGCATGGCTGACCATGCTGCAGAACACGTGCTCACAGCTCTGTTAGTGTTAGATGCACTGCTGCCCCCTACTGGATCAGCAGCCAATCACATCACTATGGCACTATAAACAATCGCTTATTATCCTGCAGAATTTATAATACGTTTTGCAAAATCTGAATTTTGCATGTAAATGGTTCAAAAAATATTATTGCTCTTTTGTTGGTTTGATTGCTTCTATTGTCCTCATTTGTAAGTCGCTTCTGATTTATGTGATCATTCATTCAGTTATTCCATTCAACATTAGACATATAGACCACATACACTTGTCTTTTTCATTTCATAATGGTGAAAACAGAATGGAGAACACACCACTTTACGTATGTGTCATAAATAGTACAATGTTTCAAACTATTATTACAAAAATGTAGATTATAATTTACTCATCACACCAGTAGCTGGTGTACTGAAGCATGTACTGTAGAGGAAAATCAACAATTAGTGGAGACAGCTGACTGATCATGCATCATGAGGTCTCTCTCTCTCTCTTTTTGCTAATTGATTCAGTTTCAGAATTCGAAATTCATCATAAACACAGATGTGACATGAGTGCATTACGGCAATTACAATTGCATGAATAATATTACGAGATTTGTTTTAAAGATAAATATTGAATATAGAAAAAAAAAAATGAATTTTTAAAAATGAAGCTAAAACTGCCAGCAGGTGGCGGTCACTGTCGCTCTTTTGTTCAAAACGGCCAATTCAACAAGCAAGTGACTCTGAGCATCTGAAATCACACACTTCCCTAATATAAGTAGAAAGAGCAGCATGCCCAGATTCACAGTATTCCCAAAATAATTACCTAAAGTAGCCTACCCAGATTACATACTACTTCTAACAAGATTGTGAAGTGTGCATCTGAAGGACACTTTTCTCACACTTTGTTGAAGTTCTGTCGAGTAGGATGGTCTGTGACAGTAATGGAGAAGCTAAAGCCAATGGTTTTGTCCATTATACTGCACTTAAGGCTGCTGAGAGGCACTTAAGAAGATGGTGTGCTGCTGAATGACCGTCTAGTGTCTATATGCCACTACGGGGCCAAATAAGGAAGAAACAAAGCAAAATGCCAATCCGGACCTCAAAAAAAAAAAAAAAAAAAATTAGTCATCATGGCTAAAACTTGCCATACAGCTTGGGACAATTTTCTGTGTTCAGATGTGTCACTTTGTGTGTGTGGAGCAAAACCTTAACCTATCCCTGGTGCAAAATAATAATAATAATAATAATAATAATAATAATAATCGAAAACAACAAAAAAATATAATCTTCTAAATGTTTTTTTAGTGTCTGAATCAGTTTCAGAAGTTTTATTATTATTATTATCTTGTCTTTACCCAAATAATGCTTATAATAATTATTTATATATAATACTTATTTAGATTTTAGAGCCGTCTGGGCAGATTTCACAGAAAAGTGCGTACATACAGTACGTCATTCACCAATTTCTTATCTTGCTGTCAGTCTCCATTCATTCATTCATTAATAATGTTTGTACCACAATATTAGCATTTTCAAATACCATGGTATTTATATACTGCAGTATGCGTGACATAGTACTTCAAAGAATACAAGTACTGTGACACAAGGCAAAAAACTAGGGTAGCATGTGTTCAGGCTGATGAGTATGTTAATGTGTATAATCAGAGAGCAGACAGTGATTTTCACATGTGATTGTGGTCTTTATTGGTCAGGCAAATGTTAACATTTGATGATGCAATACATTCAAACATCAAACAGTGCGCTAGCAATGTGGACTTGAACGTATACACCGGAAAGTGGAATTTTTGCTTCTTTCTGAGAACTTCAGAGCGAGAGAGAAATGTGTTTTGAAGCGGAACACTATTGCAATGTGAGAGGTGACAGCGAGGCCGCTGCTCGCAACCGGCGACAGGAGCGGAAGGACGCGAAACAGCAAAACGAAACGCCACTGCTTCTCACACTCTCCTATGATTAACATTGATTTCTGTAAAATAACAAAGGGTGACATTTTTCAAACAAAGTGCTGACAGAACAAAGAGAACAAGTGTCGAAGACAGCGCTCACAGGACAGACGGGCCCGTCTAACGCGTGACCTTTGAACACCGCCGCTGTTTAAATGGCAGCCATGGCCTCAGACTCTTTGGGTCTGTTGAGGACCACGTGTTCCAGCTGTCCAGAGTCTGACACGTCGTAGCTGGTCTTGTACTTGGCCAAAATCTTCATCAGTGGACGTAACTTCAGCCACCACTGTTCCTTAGGGATTCTGTGACTGAACACACAGGAGAGAAGGTCCGATATTATTACAGATACAAAATATTTGATCCTGTTTTAGAATGCAAAAACTGTGGTGTGCACATACACAAAGTCGGTCTCGTCCTTGAGCTGAACCACAGGCTGGAAGACCATCGCACGTCGCCGCATGCCCAGCAAACAGGCCGAGTCTTCTGTGTTAGCAAACACTCTCCCTACACAACACACACAGATTCAACACACAATCACAAAACTGCCAATAATATATAAAACAAAACAGTGGAAATCCACTGATTTAAAAAAATTATCTAAATTACATTTATATAGCCTAGTATATTAATAGTTAGTATTTATAGTCTATTATAGTAATTATAGATAATATATAGGGATATTTACAATAGTGAACTGGATAAAAAAGTAAAATAAAATAAAACAAAACAAAACCAAACAAAACAAAGTGCAAATCCACAATAAAAAAATGCATTTATATAGCCTAGTATATTAATAGTTAGTATTTATAGTGTATTATAGTAATTATAGATAAAATATAAAATAATTTACAATAGTGAACTGGCCTAAAAAAAAATAAAATAAAATAAAATAATGGAAATATAGAGAATCCATTATGAAAGTGTGTGTGTGTGTATATATATATATATATATATTAGGGCTGTTAACGCATGCAATTAATCTAAAATTTTTAACGTGTTAATATTTTTTTAACGCAAATTAATCATTTGATAATGTTTGACCCCAAGTTCTTGCCGTCATCGCAGCGCGGAAGGTTATCTATCATTGTGTGATAAGTATACAGCGAACCAGTGTTGCCAGGGTCACGGTTTTCCCGCACAATTGGGCTGTTTTGAAAATGCAGTCGCAGAAAAAATTACAGAGCTGTGGGTTGCATTTTGTGGGGGGGCTACTTTTGTAATGTACCGCGGCCGCCCAAATTCTATATAGACAAATAAAAATGAAAATAGATCCTTTTACTAATGTGTATTATACTTGAAATGTATACCTGGCAACTTAAGAACGGAGAGGCTGTTGGTTGTGTGAGTTTCAGCCAAAGTATACATGTTAAAGGCTTTTACACAGCAGAAATAAACATGACAACAGCCACTATAGATTATATAATATAATAAACACACGATTACGATAGGATATGGTTTGTATGTGATTTTCTTGAGATTTGGATATTTTCATTATAATGAATGTGTACATCTGAAATGCTAATTTGTACAGCAATAAAAAAGGCTATAAAAACATATTTTAACAACAATAAACAACTAAATTCCACATCTGATCGCAAAAGGAAGCTATTACAAACACTTGGTGGTTTAAAGTGAGTTTTGAGTAAAAGTGTACTATTAATCTCATAAAGTGTCTTATGTAGCATGATGCTAATGTTAGCTCTAATGCAACTGCAGAACAGGTCCAGTTCTTCTTCATAATGCATTTTGTCATAATACTTCACATAAGGTCGCAAGAAAATGTTTTGTTGTATTTATTTAGAAATACTTTTGATAATAGTTGGGTAAATGTATACTGGATTGAAGCGATGTGGCTTGCCAAACGCTTTATTGCCAGTATAAAGGCTGATAATGGCCGAATAAAAACAAAAGATTAATGATAAAAGAATAATAATGATTATGTCTCATACCTGGTGGAGGTGTGAAAGGTTCTGTTTCCTTAAACTAGTTTGTCATGCATTTGTTTATTTCAACACATTTACAGGTAAATCCTAGTATTTTAAATTTGCGATTAATCGTGTTTAATCATAGTCCATGACTGTGATTAACGCAATTAAATTTTTTAATCGATTGACAGCACTAATATATATATATATATATATATATACACACACAGTATATAGTCTTTTAGTGAGGTCACCAAATCAGACTGATTAAATTACAAATGCTTTACCTTCATCTTTATTTATTCATCCAGAGGCACAGCAAAAGGAATAAAAACACACACACAAAACTGAGCTGAAACAATGCAGCGACTCTACAATAATATTTCAAAATCAAGTAAATCAAGGTCAAGGATTATGTTGAGTACTTCGGTGTATGTGTGCAGTCATGATTACGCTTTAACAATATGACAATTACTGAGTGCCTCGTGTACAACAGCACAGGTCAAACAGAAGGTCGAGTGGTGAGTGAGTTCTGTTGAGAGCTTTAGTAAAGTTTGTTTCATGACCATATTAAATGCGTGACTGTTGTCTTTCATACCTTTTCTGTAGCTTTCATTCAGTTTCTTTGAAATCCACTGCATGGCCTTAGCAGCGATTTTGGTCCCAAAGTTACGGTCAAATGGAGATGGAGCACCACCCTAGTAAAAGATAAATATATAAATAATTCATTATTATTATTATTATTGTTAATGTTATTGTTACTAATTACTTAATTGATCAATTATTTGTTAATAATGTTTAGGTATAATATTTTTTACAATGTTAATATAATTATTTAAGGCACATAATTTTATATTATGTTATATAAATTAAGTGCTCCTGTTTCCAGATTACACCTGTCCCACTTGAATTGGCAGGCAAAATAAAACAGTATGTCCGCTACAGAATATTGATTCATTAAAGTGGAGTTAAATGGTGTTTTGGTGCCAGTGTGTTCTGTGATTTATGTGCAGTACCTGCTGCATGTGACCCAGAACATTCTTCCTGCAGTCAAACACTCCTTTGCCCTCTTCAGAGTAGAGCTGATAGATGAAGTCTGTGGTGTAGTTTTCATTACTGTTCTCATTCCTGCATGAACACAACCACAGACATACCGGCTGAGTGAGTGACAGACCGCCTGAGGCTCTGCTCCCACATCTCAGTCACACACTAACCCAAAATACTCTCATCTGAGTCCAGAGCAGTACAAACATGAGGGAACTCAGATTCAGATAGATAGATAGATAGATAGATAGATAGATAGATAGATAGATAATGGACACTTTATTTTGAAATTTCTGTTAAATAAAAACCTCTCCGAGGCCTGACGCCACACCCACTGTGTCTGTCGTTTGCTCCTCCCGCCACAATAGATAGATAGACAGATAGATAGATAGATAGATAGATAGATAGATAGATAGATAGATAGATAATGAGAAAGACAGACAGACAGACAGACAGACAGATAGATAGATAGATAGACAGACAGATAGATAGATAGATAGATAGATAGATATAAAGACAGACAGACAGATAGAAAGACAGATAGATAGATAGATAGATAGATAGATAGATAGATAGACAGACAGACAGACAGACAGATAGATAGATAGATAGATAGATAGATACCTCAGGACTAGTCCTCTCTGAATGCTGGTCTTCATTTTCTCTGTCAAGTGTTCTACATTAGACTGAGGAAAGAGAAACAGTTTCTTCATTTAACAATCAGATGGCGCTAATGTTTATTGTTTAAGAACTGCACTAGACTTTGCACTAAATCAAAGATTATATAATCTGTGTTTAATTATTATGTGTAATTATTGATGAATCATGTTACATAATTTTATTGCTAAGAGACTAGTGTTTTAGTGATGTGTGTGTGTGCTGGTAACCTGTAGGTCTCTGATGTCAAACGGCTCCTCAAAGATATAAGCAGCATCTGCTCCTGCCGCCAGTCCACCAACACTGGCCAGATAACCACAGTAGCCTCCCATGGTCTCGATGATGAACACGCGCCGCTTCGTTCCGCTGGCAGACTGCTTAATACGGTCACATGTCTGACAAACACACACACGTTTAGTCGTTTCATGTCTTCTTGAGTAATGCTATAAATCTTGCTACAACCTGCTGAATCACTGTCATGCCAGATATATTTAACATGCCATGCAACAAGAGCCACTTTTGAAACTCCAACTAAAAATGTCTTTTCTTACTATCTATTATGAACAAATCAGTTTGGAGACATGGAGTATTTACTTTTCATGACAGTAAATCTAAGCCAAGATAAATTCGTTCACGTTCACAGAGAGCTTCAGGAAGATAAACTGCACTGAATATGGGCATTTAGGAGCACTTTACAGACTGACAAAAGTATTTATGATACACAATAATGCTCCTCATACCAAACTGTATATACGACGGCATATGCTGTTCCTAAAATATTGCTGTCTAAACCATCTGAATGCTTTTATTACTAAGTATCTTTGAGTCATTCTCAGTAAACTGTGCCATTTGTGTGCTATGTGTGTGTTCTCATGTACTGCTGCTATAATTAAATCAGTCACAATATTTGATACATTTTAATCTTTTTATTATGTAATATAAAAGATATAGAGTAATAAAAAATAGTGTTTGTTTTTAATTAGAAAATAAGTGATATATATAGACAAATATCCTTTAGGTATAATATTTTTATAATGTTAATATTATTATTTTGGGTTTATAATT
Organism: Tor tambroides; assembly: GCA_021397915.2. Classification (NCBI taxonomy): domain Eukaryota; kingdom Metazoa; phylum Chordata; class Actinopteri; order Cypriniformes; family Cyprinidae; genus Tor; species Tor tambroides. Next base: position 15,953 of record JAFVLL020019007.1, read on the forward strand.
TTATATTATGTATTTATTAATTTATTTGTTCATAAAAATTTAAATTCTGCCTAAATTTAGCTTATATTACAATGGGAAATAAATAAATAAATCTCTCACTTTTTTCAACCACACTATTAGGCATTTTGCAATTTCAACCTCAAAACGTGAATTTAATAGGCTTGGCACATTCTTTTCTAATTATATTAATTGAATATTAAATCATATTCAAATATTAATTATTAAAAAAAATCAAGATATAAAACATTCACAAGGTAAAATAAAGATTTTATGATTTTATAATCTTTAGTGTTCTTTTGGCCTTGTCAGTCTTAATAGTTCAGCTCTGTTATGGAGAAGAATATTAATCATATTAATTAAGCACATAAAAAAGCTAACACATTTATTACACCTTTTGCAATTTCAACCCCTTAATATTCAACCCCAAAATGTGAACCAAATAGGCTTGGCACATAACCTGTTTTCTTTTGAAAATATAATTATATATTCAAATTATAATTACAGAATTTCAAGATGTAAAACATATATAATGTAAAATAAAGAATATATAATCTTTATAATTATTTTTTATAATTATTTCAGTGTTCTTTTAGCCTTGTCAAGCTCCATATTTCATCTATGTTATGGGGAAAAACATTAATATTAAGCACAGAATACTGACTGTACATAATGTGATATTTGCAAGCTAACACTTTTATTAAACATTTCACAGTTTCAAACCCGTAACATTCAACCGCAAAATGTGAATGTAACAGGCTTGGCACAAATTCAAATTATAATTCTATAATTTCAAGTAATGTGACTGGGTAGAAATAATTCTGTTTCCTAAGAATGACTCCTTTGCAGACAGGAAGGTGGTTTATCATCTTACCTCCACAATGGCATTGAGGGCCGTATCTGCCCCGATACTAAGGTCAGTGCCGGGCACGTTGTTACTAATGGTGGCAGGCAGCATACAGAGCGGGATGCAAAACTCCTCATAGCTGGACCGAGCCTCATACAGCTGCAGCAGACATTCTAAGGCCTTTGGCAGGTCAGCACAACACAGCAGTGGACCACAGGGGACAGGACAATGCACACGTTAGACCAGCAGGGGGAGTACTGGTGCAGGAGCGGACCCTGCTGATGGGACACCCACCGTGTGATGGCTGTCATGGCTTCCGATTGCGAGTCGAGGGGGAGAGGAAGGGGTACGGATGGGATTGGATCGACTTTTTCAGTCACACGCACACAGGGTTGTCACGTGGCAAAACACTGAAGCGAGACGGCAGGGATTCTGCACACTTTTAACAGACATAGTGGCAGCAAGATGACTCAGTCCACACATTAATACTGATGGTGTACTGTAACCGACAGTGACGATGCCAGCGGAACATTAGCATACTGAATTCTGACTGGTTTCGCATACTATTTGTTTCCTAAATTGTGATTGTGAGCGTATTTAAATGTCAGGTCACCCAAATTCTGTCATTATTTACTCAGCCTCATGTCATTACCCCTGTTGGGTTTTTTTTTTCATGAAAAATAAGCATTTTCCAGAATGACATATTAATAGTACACTATATTCGAAATTGTCTGAAGTCACACAGTGTATGTCATCCCTTAAAAAAAAAAAGAATAAAAAAAAAATGTTGCGTAAGTTTTGTTGTATCACAAAAGTCTTCCCTTTAGCTGTTTACATAATTGCGTATAACGCAAATTATTTTCTTTTACATCCCAAATCTTTGCAAAATGGAGAGAGCAATTGGCATTTTACTGCTAACTAATTTCACAATACTTGTAAATTATTAAATAAGGAAATATAAAATAATACAAAATAAAAGGAACCTCAAATTAATGTTTAATCAAAAAAAGAAAAAAGAGAATACATTATTTGAGAGGTAACGTCTTACTCTTACGAATAGTAATAATATAATTTTATATAGAGTTTAATAATGTTAATACAACAGATTTCACACACCTCTGAGCACTGAATAAAAACAGCAGTGCTTTAATGCGAGCAACACTACATTTAGACACCATATTTAGTTATGTTGCTATTTTTCTCAACAAAATGCATTTCCAAACTAGTTTTTGCAACACTTTAAGTGTTGACATAGAATTTATGCGTTAAAGTTAAATGTGTCAACACCTGAGGAACTGTATTGATAAATGGCATTTCCAAAAAACCTTGGATGGAAACCTGGCTACTGAGACTTTATGCATAAACGTTTATAAGAAAATGATATTTGGGAGGGAAGGAAGGCAAGATTTCAGTTTTGCTGTTATGTTATGGAGCATTTTTTCAAGCTTGATATCCCCAGCCCCCATTCTTTTTTTTTTTTAAACATCTAATGTATCTTCAAAATAACTTTGTATTTGTGTTCAACAAAGGGTTGAGTTTGTAAGGACATGAGGGTTTTAGGTGAACTATGTTATATATGAAAAACTGGCAGTAGCCCATGCTTTAGTAAAGCTTGTGTTGATTTAAACCATCGATGTAAAGAAACTATGCAGACAGACTCCAGTTCCGCCAGTGTTAGCCGGGTTCAGCAATCTGTTATGATGAGTTAATGCAGTGTGATCACAGCACAGCACAGGCTCAGTCACATGACAGCCACAAAAAAAGCACAGCTCAAAACATGCCGCCATCATGTCATCTCCACTTACCTGTCAGCTAACGACTCGCCTTTGCCTTTACCAGCCAGAACATGAATGCTTAATGTAGAAATATCAGGCTAAATCTCACAAAATTACTAAGAATATGTCCAGATAATATTTCACCCCCAAATCATTAAGGAATAATATTTTGCTAAAAGAAAATGAAGCTGAATTTGGCCCGGGCATATCTCAATTAAATTCATCTTTCTTAAATAGTCTTTGCAAGTTTGTTGAGATGGTCCTCACTGCAGAACACAAGATCCAGGGGGCGTGGTTGGATCTAGATCCAACTCCTCCCACCTTACACGTACCTAAACCTACCCGTCTCCACCCCCTGATCCCTAAACCCACCCATCCCCACCCCTAAACCTACCATCTCCACCCCCTAGATGTGGATCCAACCCCGCCCCCAGCAAAGGAGCAGCCTAAAGATTCGGTCACATTAGCGAACTTTCGGGCGAAATTGTGCTGGCGAAGAAAGATACATAGTCTGTTGTCCATAGTGTAGTGATTTACGAAGTACAGTTCACGCATTAGTCACTTTCAAACCAAGTCTTTGTATGTTGGCTGATCTGAACTTGAATATGAAATCTATTGCGCAATCTTTCACCCTTGCGCAAAATTCTCAATTGTGACTAGATTATGTCCGCGAAAATTCGCCGAACATCGGTAAATGTGACCGCAGCTTTAAGTTTTGGAACCCACTGCTGTTGGTACCCTGGTCTGATTGGCTGGTAAGCATAAGGCGGAGCCTCTGTGATTGGCTTGTAAGGAGAAGACAGAGCCTCTGATGCGATTGGCTGGTGGGTGGCGCCCTCCAGCCTCACTTACATCAGTGATAGCGTTCAGAGCCGTGTCTGCGCCAATGCTGAGATCTGAGCCGGGCACATTGTTGGAGACGGTGGCCGGCACCATGACCATTGGCACACACAACTCCTCATAAGTCCCGCGGGCTGCTAACAACTCCATGATCCCCAGGAAGGCCTGCAGGGCAGGGCAGAGCCGGGGATTTAGTGAAACGCCACCAGTGCTGGCAATGGGGATGAATGAGGGGACAGACAGGGAATGAGAGAGACAGACGAGGAAGGAACCGAGTGGAAAGCCACGGCCATCACGACGGAGAGCATGAGATAGAGGATCCACTCCGTACACACACTTCAAATAGAAACGCTTGCGTAAAATATATACACACACATCCTGATGATGTCTGTATAGAAAGAGAGAAGATGAGCCTTAACTCAAAGCATGAGATGACTTTAGAAAAAAAGTTGAACTATTCTGGAATTGAGGGTCATTGTTTAGCCTTTAATGGCGCCGTTTGTCATCTCAGCTGTGTGAATGTTAATGCTGTTCATTCGAACGGCTGAAAGACGAACCGGTGCCTGCTGAGAAGGTGATTAGCACCATTTCTGAATGCTTTTGGATGTTCATTATGAAAAGAACAGGAGCACAGGAAGCTTTAGGTGATGCTGCATAGGAAAACATGATGGAGAGGGCAGGCAAGTTAACAAACCAGTGTCATGGACTTTTTAAATTAAGAATGAAATTGTTTTATAAAAGGACAGACATCAAGGCACAAAATGATTGATATAGTTTAGAAATTAGAAATTATAATTTTAATATGAAATCTAAAATAAATATGAAATAATGTTTTATTGTTAATAATATTATCTACGGGTAACATTTTACAATAACCCTTCTTAGTTAACCATAGTTATTGTATTAACAATGAGCAATACATTTGTTACCGTATTTATGAATCTGTATTGATATTGGTTATTAAAATACAGCTGTTTATTGTTAATTCATGTTAGCTCAGGTTCATTAATATTAACAAATACAAGTGATTTTTTTTTAAAAAATGCATTAGCATATGTTGAAATTAACATTAGTTATGACTGACTAATGCTTTAGAGAAAAAAAAATCATTCTTTATGTAAACTAATGTAGCTAACTAAGGACGTTTGTGGTAAAGTGTTACATATCTATGTGGTTATATTTCACATAACATAAAATACTAAATTATATTAAAATGAAATTAAAATATTATATAAAATATTAACAGTGAAGCACATCACTTTTATTAAGTTATTCATAAAAATGGCTATCTTGTGACACTAAATGCAAGATAAAACATTAAAATGCCTAAAGTCCAGGCTGGAAGACATACCTCAAATCCTCCGATCACTAACAGTGCATTTATGTTATACTTCCGCATCTGTTCTGCAATTTTGTCAATGTGTTTGGCAGGAAGCGTACTGCAAATTTGAGAACATTACACTAAGTATAGCACATTGCATACAAAATCATCTGCATTACTAAAATCTGTATATTAACATGCAACATAAACTTTGTATATAAGATAAATACCGTTTAGTTCCCAGCAAGGATCCACCCTGACCCGTCCATCCACCTACATCTGCCCATTTGATCTCTTTTATCTGAGAAAAGAGAGAATAGTGAATCAAAACTGTGTTGGAACAATTTCCTATAAGAATACATAAAAACTTTAAAATGCGAGAGAGCAGCTTAGATATCTACATGGGCAGCTATCCTTTAAGACACTATTTTACATGAAAAGAAACCTTTTAAGTAAGTAATGAGTGATGAGTTTGACATTTTTATGTGTCAAAGAATCAGTTGTCTAAGCTAGCAACTCGACACTCAAATAAGCTTACAAAGCACGCTCACATATATTTAACTTACATTTACATTTTATATTTCACATTACACAATTGTCCATCGATATGCCCCTGTGAAAAAGAAGTATGCTTGTGGTATTGAAATAAAATGAAACTTATGTATAAGGAGAATGCATTTTCATGACTGTTTAACACACTTAAGTGCACTTTTAAAAAGTGCACTTTCTAAAAACGTAAAATGTATTTTGAATCCTTGTTTTAATACTATTTGATCATGTTTTTAAGAAGTTAATTTATTTCCATGTGTTGATTAACATACTAAAGCACATGTACAATTATAATTTTAACTGCAGCATGTTATTTAACACTATAATTCAAGTTAATATATTTTCAATTAAATCACTAAATTACAACTTAATTCATTGCAAACGTTTAATTATAAATGCACTTAAATACATGGCATACACGTTTCAATCGAAATGACATTAAAGTATATTTTAGTTCACCATAAATGCTTGTCAGGAAATTCAATATACATTAATCATATTTAAATGATAAAAGAGCTAGTCATTAAACAATTACATACAAAGATGTAGTTAAGCCCTATTAAACTAGATCAAAGAAAGCATTTTAAAGTTTAGCTGATTTCATTTAATATAATTTAAACTACAATACATTTTAATTTAATTGTAATTAACATGCAATTAAATGTAAAACATAACACTCAGTTTGCACTTAAGCACATTCTTTTAAAGTATTAGAGATCTTTTTAAATTTATGCTTCAGTGTATTTTTTCACATGGTTCTATACTTAAAATGCTTATTCTTACAATGTATCTTACAAGGCAGCATTATTTTGCTGTTTTTATCAAAAGTGCCCCATATAATGGCTTACAGTAATTGTTTTTTTTTTAAATGTATTTTTCAAATAGAAATCTGCATGGTTTAAATGTGATTGCCACTCATGTGCTTTCTAAATTTATTGGCTTATTGGATTAGACTGGCTAAAGAGATCACAATGGAGAACTCAGCTATGATGGGACTCTCTTAGCCAAAAATGACTCAATAAGTCTATCGTTGTATCAGGGCCAGAGATAAAATAAGAATTCAAAAACATTATTTAAAAAAAAAAAAAAAAAACACCTATTTTGAAGCTATCGATAATAACACACGGATTTGATGAGACATCGCTTTCTCTAACTGAGTTTGTAATCCTCCTTGAGTTCGTTCAACAAGATAATTAGTGGATCATGTATTAATCTAAGGGCCAAGACCATGTAATGTAATTAATTGCTCAGAGTTTATCTTGATTCCTCCGAAAGCTCTTAGCGTACGGCTAATGGATTGCCCCCTATCAGCACAGAGTGGTACTGCAGAGGTAAAATGGTTTATGTTCTGCATCAGAGCAAAGAGCAGCAGAGCAGGGCTAGAGGTGACGCTGCTGTCTGTGCTGTTTTCAACACCTACTTGAGTTAAACGCGTTAATGTGCTGAGTACTTCCTGCTCTTAATGCAGTTACTAATGCAATACAATTAGCGCAACTGGATGTGAGCGTGCCATTTAAAAATGCAGTATATAATTGCTGTAACCTAGAGGCTGCTGCTAGTAATGCTACACAAAACAGCATTTGTATGTGTGGCCTATAAAAACAATATTTTTTACTTAATATTAATTTGTGGAAAACGTGCAAACAACAAAACTTGTGTGCATGTGAAAATATGAATGAAATATGAATATACATTACCGTTCAAAAGTTTGGGGTCAGTAAGATGTTTTTGAAACTCTCTTATGATCGCCAATGCTGCATTTATTTGATAGAAGTACTGTATTTGAAGAATGCAGTAAAAACAGTAATATTGTGAATTACCGTTACAATTTAAAATAACCTGTTTCTATTTGAATGTATTTTTAAATGTAATTTATTCCTGTGATGCAAAGTTGAATTTTCAGCATCATTACTCCAGTCTTCAGTGTCACATGATCCTTCAGAAATCATTCTAATATGCTGATTTGCTGCTTATTTCTTATTATTATTATCTGTGGTTAAACTATGGAAGCACGTTTCTGCCACAGAATGAAAAAAATAAAAAAAAGTTACCTTTTAGCTCACAATTCAGACTTTTTTTCACAGAATTGTGAAATCTAAACTCAGAATTCCAAGAAAAAGTCTAAATCATAGTAAATCAATAGGGTAACCCATAGGGTAAATCCATCCTTATATTTATCCTCTATTGTACCCTATTATCTACATTAAAATATTGTTTATTCAGGGCTGAATTTATGTAAGATATTGGATGACGTGATATGCATTTTTGATTTGGCATTATAAAAGGCCATGATATTATGATTTTGCTCATATGTGAAGCTCATTTGCAATTCTTGTTTTACATCACTTACAGAATGTCTCCCATATAAGCCACTGAGTTTAAAACCTCCTGAAAGGTTATTAAATATTAGAATTTATGGATAAATATTTACCTGTCCCTTGTAGAATCCTTCAAAACCGTCACTGACAGCGAACATTTTGTGTCCCTCGGAGATGCCCACTCTGACAGCAGAGCGCACAGCTGCGTTCATGCCGGCGGCAGGGGCGCCCACGTTCAACACAGCCACGTTAAAATTGCTCTGAATGGAGGATGATGACATAGCATGTCAATAATTTACATTAAAATCACTTCTCATAATCCAGCAAAACTAACATGACTTCAGCTATATTACTCACTTATTTTCGGTTGTTTATAATAAATATAGCAAGCGTCCTCATGGATTACTGTATATCCTGCTGGATATATGTCGCCTGGGATGTACAGCACATTAAAAAAGGCCATATTTATTTATATAACTAGCAGGTATGTCTATATATTTGAGGCCTGGTATTTCTTGATCATCGTGTTTTTGTGTTGACCACTCGATACCTATTAAGAATTGAACAATGTTTCCAACCATCATCAATCTGTTTTCCATTCCAATCGGTGCAGGGTAATTTGGTCTTTCGTTCACTCGACACACAGCCCAGAGCATCAGAGAATGATTATTGACTAAACACTTCTGGACAAGCGGCTGTTTGACTTTGATGACTGTGATACAGCAGCTGTGCCATTCAAGACTCTTGTTTTCTGGTCTACACAAGGTTTTTAGAAAAGCAGCAGTAAACATACAGTACTATGCATCAGTGGTTCTCAAACTGAGGGTCATGACTCATTGGGGGCTCTGCAAACTGACCAAGGGGGCCCAAAGATAGCTTAAAGGGATAGTTCACTTTGAAATTAAAATTTGATATCTATCAGCTTACCCCAAGGGCATCCAAGATGTAGGTGTCTTTTTTTCTTCAGTAGATCCAATTTTGATATTTTTAGGTCAAACCGTTCTAGTCTGTCAGTCATATAATGGCAGGTGTAGGTAACTGTAGCTATAAGAGGGAAATAGAACATGCACAGAGAAATCCAAATTAAACAATTCCCCATCGTAACTACACATTGATGGCCTAAGACACGAAACGAGCGGTTTGTGTGAGAAAACAACCATGTCCAAGTGATCTGAGTGCTCTGGCTTAGTCTGGGCAAGCGCCGGAAAGCGCCAGAAGTGATCTCTCGCGCCAGAGCGCGGGCATACACGTCACACACCGGATGTGTGCGCGCACTCAGATCACTTGGAGATGGTTGTGTACAAGAGGTAAAAAACAATATAAATACTGTTCGTTGTCTCACACAAACCGCTCGTTTCGTGTCTTAGGCCATCAATGTGTAGTTACGATGGGGAATTGTTTAATTTGGATTTCTCTGTGCATGTTCTTTTTCCCTCTTATAGAGCCAGTAACCTACACCTGCCATTATATGACTGACAGACCAGAACGGTTTGACCTAAAAATATCAAAATTGGATCTACTGAAGAAAAAAAGACACCTACATCTTGGATGCCCTTGGGGTAAGCTGATAGATATCAAATTTTAATTTCAAAGTGAACTATTCCTTTAATGTTATTTAAAATAGGAAAAAAACAAAAAACAAACATTAACTTTAAAATAAGCTTAAATTGCTAATAATAATAATAATAATAAAATGTTAGCTGTAATTATTTGAGAATCAGGGTTCTCATGGTCTTGGAAACCTTGGATGTAGGAGAATTTTAGAACTGTTATTTATAAACCTTGAAAACTCGTAAAAAATAAAATAAAATAAATAAATAAATGAATAATTATTTAATAGGGAGAAATTGCTAATAGTCATGCAAATTCATTGGAAACTCTGATTTATAGACCTGATGAAGTCATGGAAATAAGAAAACCTTAAAAAGAAATAATTATAAAAAATAATAAATAATAAACAAAATGCTTAATAAGCATACATTTTTCCATTTGTGTCAATCTCTAAAATATATTATAGGGTAGAAATTGCTAGGAAACTGCTATGTGCAAAACACAATCATGAATGACTAGTCATGTAAATTCATTACACATAAAATGTGTAAACCCTGAAGATCAATTAGTTATTTGAAGCTTCTGGAAAGCAATTTCATCATTTATAATTATCTCATTTAATTGTTCTATACTCCACATAGATGATTTAATTATGAATTTATCAATCTTTTGCAGGCCAAAGTCAATTTCTGCATATAAACATTACACCAAATAGAAACAGAAAATCGTGCTATACGCACTTTCATGAGATCGGGTTAGACTACAACAATTAATTTGTTGCCTATTTTACAAATGGGAATACAACAAATTCATGACAATGTTTTACATTCAAGCTACTCGTAAAATTTATAGTGAAAAGTTCTTTAAAATTATCTGGAATGTAATAAAGTATTTTTTAAAGCATTTGCTGCATGGATTTAAAAAAAAATAGGCCAATAAATAATTCACATATCAACATAATCAGAAGAAAAAATATAATCAGGCCTGTTTTACGCTTTTCCTTATTTTTATATTTTAGATGGTGATGAAAAAATGACTCGCCATCTCCTCATTGGACGTGCCTTTAGAGAGAAATGCATCTTTTACGGATTACATAATGAAACAGTTTTTGTTTTCAATTTGAATTATTTCGTTTTAAAGTAGTAATTTAAAGCTTTCTATAGACATATTTATCACATCTGTGACTCAATTTGTTGAGTTTCGGGTTATCATTGTGAAGCGCTCCTGTTCAAGATGAGACGGCAAGCGCATCCTCTGTTTTCCTATTTGTTTTATAAAAGCACAACGTTTTGTTGATATTGTGAATGCACACAAATAAATGTAGACCCTTTACAGTTCCAAATGATGTATTACTCTTACCTTATGAGCAAAAATGATGGCGTATTTTAAATTGTTCCGTGTCCTGCAAAGTGCACTTCAGCTTCCACTCTTCACACAAACGATTAGATATGCACCTAATAGCGCACATTTATGTAGTTTAAACATTTAAACTAACATTGTGATATCCTTGAACTGTTTTATGGCTATAGATTTTATTTTAAGCAAGTCGTGATGATTTGAGAAGGCTAAATCGATCAGACACAGGCTGTGATCAGCTCACTGTCTGCCGCTGGCCGCTTGGTCGTTACTTTAAAAAAACAAAAACAAAAAAACGTACATTTAACGAACAAAAAATGCTCCAAACATTTTTCTAAATAGACTTTATAAAAAAACGAAACAAAATATAATCACTTTACCATTACATACCCCCCCCCCCCCAAAAAAAAAAAAAAAAAACTCGGAAGAAATCCTGCAGGCGCCCCTGATCGCAAACATACGTTTGTCAGAATATGGCCCATGTTTACACATCAGTGTCTGTTATTTAGCAACCGATTAACAACAATGCAAAGTGGTTTGGAGGGTAACCAATCATAAAAGAGGTAATTTGCATAAATATTCTTTAAAGGTACAATAGCAAAAACAGCCACTTGGTGAAAAATGGTCAACTAGAAACTTATAGTGTTGCTTCCTGATGTTAGTTTGAAGCTTTAAAACAAACTAACACAACGAAAGGCCCTTTAAGGATTCTGTGACATTGAGATAATAATAGCTAAAGAATAGAGCTAAAAATAACTATCCACAAGCAGAAATATTCACACAGGATGTGTGGCAGGACTAATTAATCTTGGTTTCCTCTGGAAGCATCTGCTAGGGGCGGAATTCCTGTCTCACAGCATGTAGTGAGGGCTTTTGAATAGCTAAGTCTGGTCCAACAGCATGCTGATGTCAGTCAACAGAGGTGTTTAGCAAATGATCACCAGGGTAAAACAAACACAGCATCCCTCTCAGGATCCGACACTCACGTGTGGAAGCTCAGACTCTGGTTTGCGATGAGCCAGCAGTTTGTAAGTCTTCAGATTGTTCTCAAAGCTCCTGCATGTACGCACAAACATATAAGTGTTATTCTTAATAAAACAGAAATGTTATATTTGTAGTTATGCTCAAAATAAATGGAACATACATTAGCGTGCAAAAGTTTGAGGTCAGTACTTTTATTTTTTATAGACTACAAAAAGTAATCGTTACAAATATAATAATAAGAAATGTTGATTGAGCAGCAAATCAGGATATTAGAATGATTTCTGAAGGATCATGTGACGCTAAAGACTGGAGTAATGATACTGAAAATTCAGCTTTACATTACAGGAATAAAGTACATTTTTAAATATATTCGAATAGAGAACAGTTATTTTAAATTCTAATAATATTTAGCAATATTACCACACTTTAAAGGGATAGTTCAATAGTTTGAAATTAAAATTTGGTATCTATCAGCTTACCCCAAGGGCATCCAAGATGTAGGTGTCTTTTTTTCTTTAGTAGATCCAATTTTGATATTTTTAGGTCAAACCGTTCTGGTCTGTCAGTCATATAATGGCGGGTATAGGTCACTGGCTCTATAAGAGGGAAAAAGAACATGCACAGAGGAAATCCAATTAAATAATTCCCATCAGAATTACACATTGATGGCCTAAGACACGAAACGAGCGGTTTGTGTGAGAAAACGAACAGTATTTATATTGATTTTTTAACTCTTGTACACAACCATGTCCAAGTGATCTGAGTGCGCGCACGCATCCGGTGTGTGACGTGTTTATCCTGAGTGCGCGCACTCTGGCTTAGTCTGCGCAAGCGCCGGAAGTGATCTCTTGCGCAGACGAGTGCACGCACACACGTCACACACCGGATGTGTGCGCGCACTCAGATCACTTGGACATGGTTGTGTACAAGAGGTAAAAAACGATATAAATACTGTTCGTTTTCTCACACACACCGCTCGTTTCGTCTTAGGCCATCAATGTGTAGTTACGATGGGGAATTGTTTAATTTGGATTTCTCTGTGCATGTTCTTTTTCCCTCTTATAGAGACAGTGACCTACACCTGCCATTATATGACTGACAGACTAGAACGGTTTGACCTAACAATATCAAAATTGGATCTACTGAAGAAAAAAAGACACCTACATCTTGGATGCCCTTGGGGTAAGCTGATAGATACCAAATTTTAATTTCAAAGTGAACTATCCCTTTAAGTTACAAACAAAACATAGGAAACGCACCTGCCACGTAGCTGCACTGCCTCTTCAAATCTTTTCTCATCCATGGCCTTCTGCACCTCCTGAGTCTACAAGACAAACAAAAGCACTTCCATTAAAAAAGATATGATACATGTTTTTTTGAGTTGAATAGACTTGTTGGGTCATAATCCATTTCAACACTAAAAGAAAAAAGTTATATTTTTCAAAGTTCATTTTTGGATGAACAATCCTTTAAAACACACTTTTCATAATGTAAAAAAATAAGTAAATAAATAAAAAATAAATAAATAAATAAAAATCAAATTTTCATTACTGTAATGAAGTAAAGTGAATCATTTGTCGAGACAGTTTTTAACTAAATGTTATTAGATATTTAGATTTAATGCCCGAATGATTCATGAGTGCAGCAGTAATGCTGTGTTCTCATTCCTCTGCTGAACTGTGTGAGTGAGGATCTTTATTATCACAGCACTAAACCCGACGTGGCATCTGTCCAAGTCTTACCATCTGCACACACTCCATGAGGGGCAGCCGCACAGACTGGTTCCCACATAGAGACACCACGCAGGCTGCCGTGTTTGCAGTGGTCTCAAGCAGCGCCAGAACCGCCTCCACACCCATACGACTGGCCTGACAACAAACACAAAACAGCATTGCAATCTGTAGTGCACTTAGTCAGCTCTAATGTAATCTAAGTCACTTTATGTATTGAAATAGTTTCATATTCCACATAAACAGAAAATGTCATTTTAAATTCGCCTAGGGATTTACATACTTTACTTTTTTCACCCTACACTAAGAACTCCTACATGTTGTGTTCAGTAAATATATTTAAACTGAAGTATTGCTTGTGTGTTATGCTTAAGCAGACAGATCAAATTTTATGACCAATTTATGCATGTTGAATCCAAGTGTTCATATACTTTTTCCAGCTACTGTAAGTGTTGTTTGTGATCGACAGCATGCAAGAGAAGATGTACATAAACATGACATTGAAAATATATAAAAATACCCCCAGAAGACCATGTAGAAAAAACTCTTAAGTGCCTCTGTTCCTGCTTTATTTATTTATTTATTTTTTCATTTCCCCCGAGCACTTGAGCCTTTATTTTGTGCTTCATCGTTGTGGAAACCGCAGAGCACGTGCAGTGTGTGTGGACATTAAATCTGTTTATGTACTTAATGTAAGCTCCCCCAACCCTCCTGTTTTTATCTTTAAGAGTTTCTCACCAGAATCCTGTCAAATGCTGAGGGGGTCCCTCCTCTCTGGACGTGGCCCAGGATAGTCACGCGTGTGTCAAAGCCCAGACGCTGAACCACCAGCTGGAGGGGTAATAAAGAAGATTTAGAGTTGAATTACAGGAATCAAGGGAATTTGGAGGTTTTAGGTCATATTTTGTCAAAAAAAGAAAAAAAGAAAAAAAAAATCTTGTCCATCATGCAAGGCATAATAAAAAGCTAAATCCTATGTTGTTATTTTATTTTATTTTTTTAAGTACAAATTATCACCATAATCATAATGTTTATTAACCACACAGTAAATAAAATGTTAATAATAAGTTAACCCCAAACTGAAAATTATGTTGTCATTTACTCATTATCTTTCAAAGCGTCTATGACTTGGAACACAAAAAAGAGTTATTTATATGTCCAAGCTGCTTAAATTTTGGTCTGTTTCTAACACAAAGCTATTTTGTGCATGATTTGGACTATCACGCACAAGTCGTATGGATCACTTTTGTAATATTTTTTTAGTTTTTTTTTTTTTTTTTCTTAGAGTTAGCCTCTGGTCACTTTTAATGTATTGAAGCTACATTGAATGTATCCTTTTGTGTTCCATTGAAAAAAGAAAGTCATATGAGTTTGTAATGACATCAGAGTCACAATGATGACAGAATCTATTCCTTCATATGTTTTACTAAACTGAAGTGTTATACAGTATTATGTTATTTAATGAGAAACATTTGTAAAAGCAAAAAAAATAGGAATATCTTATAATAATGCATGCATTTAGCATAAAGATTCAAAAGAAAGCTGGAATGCACATGCAGAGAACAAGAAAATTTAGCATTAACTGGTGAAATCAGAACAGCGTTCCATGCTAGTCAGTAAATTAGAGCCTGTTTTTAGTAGTTAGCGTTCAGAGACTGTGCTAAACATTGTAAATAGCTCAACTCCTGCAGGACCTTTTCAGGTTGAGGAAATGTACTTCCACTCACACTGAATAATCTGAACAATCTTTCCATTTATGTTTTAATTTCCACAACTAAATCTAGATTTTTACATTGCCTTAAGAAAATGTGAGTGGTGCTTGCCTGTGTAACACACTGCTATGATGCTGGTGTTAACTTGACAATTTTCCCCACATATGTACAGTATATGTACCCCATTTCTCTATGATGTTCTAATAAGTTGATTTTTTGAAGAGTCCGTCTGAGGTATCATTCATGTCAGTATCACAAAAAAGTGACAAGATATGGAATGAAGTTTAAAATTTAGGGTAAGGTGTTTTTAAAAATAAAGTATGAGTGATACTAATAGTGATGCTTAGCTAATTTTTCTTGTAACACAAAGTATTCTGAAAGAACACAGACTAAACTGTAAAGCACTGGAAGATGTGCATGCTCCTGCTTAAGGTAGCATTGCGCACCGATGCCGTGAAATAGTTAAGTAGAGGATAGCCGTAGCTGGTTATGTTCAGAGGTGACCACAAGTGCCTTACCAGAAAGCGTGTGTGTGTTTAAGCAAACCACACAGGACAGAGGCAGAGAGGGCGGACATACAGAGCTCACAGAGGTCAGGGGTCAATGCATGAGCTGGATCTCTATGCCCCTCATGTACTTACATTCTTAACATGTTCTGAGGTAATGGCCTTGTTGTTATGATCAATCGCACCTTCAGCTACTATTATGATATTCAGCCTTTTCATTCCTGCTCGTTTCTAAGAGGGTAAGAGACATGTCACAAACTGAAGACAAAACAGCGGGACAGATTCAAAAATCTGGAATTCAGGCTGCAGAAGTGGCTCCATACTGAAACACCAATCCTACTGAAGCAGCTTTTGCTTGAGAGCAAAGTAGTGAAAGTGGCTTGCTTCTTTAAAGATTACCCATCCGGATATTTAAACACCACACCATACAACCTAATTAAGGTGCATTCACGCTGACAGCAGTTCAATTGCTTGCAAAGTTGCTGTGCTGTTGGTCAAGGTCTTAAAAGTTACTATACTGTTGGTAAGTGTCTGCAAATGGCTACTGTTAGTCAAGGTCTTGAAGTTACTATAGTTGGTAGAAAAATTGCTGTACTGTTGACAATAGTCACTAAGTTGCTATGCTTTTGGTCAAGGTTGCCAACTTGCTTAAATACTGGTCAATGTCTCCAAGTCGCTCTCTTTATACTGTTGGTCAAGGTTTCTAAATTGCTATAGCATTGTTCGAACGCAGCAAGGCTGTATTGTTGGTCAGTATCTACAAGTTGCTATATTGTTGTTCGATGTCCCCAAGGGGCTGTGCTACTGGTCAAGGTTTTAAAAGTTAATATACTGTTTGTCAGCAAGCTCCAGTACTGTCGATTATGGCCACCAAGTCACGATACTTTTCATCAGGGGGGCCAAGTTGCTGTACTGTTGGTTGAGATCTCCAAGTCACTGTCTGTATACTGTTGGATCAATGTTGCCAAGTTGCTATAATGTTAGTCAGTGTCTACAAGTCACTATATTTTTGTTTGATGGCTTTGCTGTTGGTCAAGGTCTTAAAGTCACTATACTGTTGGTCGAAAACAAATTTGTTGGCCATCAAGTTGCTATACTTTTGGTCAAGGTTGCCAAGTTGCTGTAATGTTGGTCAACTTCTCCATGTCACTCTCCATATACTGTTGGTTGAAGTTTCCTACAGTAGTTGCTGTTCTGTTGGCCAGTGTCTACAAGTTGCTACTATGTATTGTTCCATGTCCCCAAGTGTCTGTACTGTTGGTTAAGGCCAGTACAGTCAATATATCGTTGGTTGACAAGTTGCTGTGCTGTTGGTCAAGGCCAGCAAGACTCAGAACTACTGGCTGCTAGTGAACTGCTGTTTCCAAATGCTGTATCCAATTCCCATTGAAAAAGAATGACTTGTGCTAAAGTTATCAATGCAAATTGCTGTCATTTTGAAAGCCCTTGCACACTGTATGACATGTAGCAGAATCTGAAGCATGTTTTTGCAGCAAGTCTTAGCATGTCTTTGGAGTCTTATTAGAGATAAGAGAGCCACTCCAGTTATGGACCATTCCAGATTTTTGCTCTCTCCCTTTGAAAACATTCAGTACTCACATCCTTGACTATACTAGAAGTAATAGCTTTTCCATGTCTGTCAATGGCTCCTTCAGCAACTATGATTATGTTCAACCTTGAACCTCTGGATCGTGTCTGGGGCGGTGAACACATTTGTTTCACAAAAAAAACATTTTCAAGTTACAGTATAAACAGAAGAGTATGTAGACAATAGACAATACATATTGGGACTAGTGGAAAATTATTTATAGTATGCAGATACGTCTGAAATAAATATCATATAACCTGTAAATGTGTACAATAAGTACAGCACAACCAATGTTGAAGAGTAGTGATGCTGCTAATGTGACTCAGTTTTTTAGTAGTGTGACACTTCTAGAACATTTCTAAAAAGCTGTGATTGAAAGATATCATTTTCAGCTTCTACTCCATGAAAAGTAAAGCTTAACTGTAGTTAAGCTAATTAACATTTTAGCTTGCAGCTCGTCAGGATACATTTTCAGAGTCACTTCCCCAATACTGTGTACAACCACAAGCTTACTTTAATTGTTTTCACAATTTTCCATGTGAAAAATTAGTAAGAATAAACCTGAATGTAATACAAATATGAGCACCTGACTAACATAGGAAGTTTATTAAGCGTGCTGCATGTAGATTTAGTGAGAAGTGATGTATTTTTGTTTTACCGCAGAGAGTTTTTGACACATTTTCTCTTCCCAGCCATCCTCAGGGGGCATTTCAGGAATCAGCACCCAGTCGGCTCCACATGCCAGGGCACTCACCAATGCCAGATAGCTTTACACACAAGCGCATACAGATATATAGAATACAGTGTCTTATCTGACAGTATGCAGCTTCATTTCACCATCAAGCACAAACACCATGCCAATCATATGTTTTGAACAAATCTAGGCCAAAATAGTTGGTCATAATATGTAAGTATCTTACCCACAATGCCTGCCCATCACCTCCAGCACAAATGTCCTCTGGTGACTGTAATGCACAAAGAATGATAAGCCAATAAATGGGTATCACTAAAAAACTAGCATTTACTTTCACAAGAAACATCTTGTGCTTTTTTTAGATGATGTCATTTTAGATTAATGTAACTTTCTTTGTTATGGATTGTTGAAGTACCTCTGAGCTGTAGTCATAATTGCATCCACCACCTCAATGATTCTGTGGAGGGCCGAGTCTGTTCCTATTGTCATGTCGGTGCCACAGAAGTCATTGTCAATTGAGCCCACCATGCCCACAATGTGAAGAGCAGAGTATTTCTGAGCCGCCTCCTCATCAATCAGACCTGCGATTAAAAATGGCAACAAAAAATTAGATCAAATTCTGGCCAAGCATTTTTATTATTATTATTATTATTTGCGTATCAAATTGCTCAAATTTATTTTTGGCTAATTTAAGTCTAATTGAAATAATAAAAAAGTTCATGACCAACATTTTCAAAATTCAGCTAAAATGCTTTGTATGCAAATTTGTACGTAAAATAACCCTCAATAAACATTTTTATTATTTTTTTTAGTGCTGTCAAAATTAGCACATTAACGCAGACGATTAATTTTTCCATTTTAGCGCCATTTAAAATATTTCATGCAGTTAACGCAGGGGCGGAGCTAGGGTTTGCCCACCCCACTCATAACTGCTGCTTCTGCCTCTTTTTTCTTGACAAGAATTGCGTTTATTTAAGTGGCAGCTCTTAAAGTAATAGCAGCCAAATAAACTAATAACTTTTGTAGCTTTAAGGATTCATCTATATTTAATTTAGAATTTAGTATTGATAACTTTATTCAATTTCTGTATATTTCCCACTTGGTGAAGGGCACGGGTAAATATGACATTTATTATAATAGGTTTATGTGAAGATTGTTTTAAGTTAACTTAAATTAGAAATGATTATTTTTTAAAGTCTAATAAATGTTAAAATTTATAGCTCTCAATTATACTGTAATGTCGAATGGCTATAGTCCAATATGGCCAATATGGTTAAATATTGGGAAAAAAGAACAATTTCTTAGAGATATCAGTAGTATTGGTATCAGCGATACTCGTCTTCAGTCATAAAAAAGATGCCACTAAACAAATATTAAAAATATACTGTCTTTACGGTGTTTCTATGTTAATTTGAAGATTGAATGTAAAATTATTGCAATTCAAAAGTATATTTAAAAACTTTAATGTTAGGTGGGATTAATTGCGATTAATTTGAGAAAAATGTGTGATTAATTAGTTGTTGTTTTTTTTTAAATAGATTGACAGCACTATTTCTTATTTCTTTTGTGTCATCTGCAGCTCATACCTTGCTGGACCAGCTCTGCCAGCAGGCCGCTCCACTCCTCTCTGAAGAGATTGGCCCCGGTCAAGCTGCCGTCTCCACCAATCACACACAGGTTGGTGATGCCCCTCTGCACAAGGTTATGAGCCGCCTTCAGACGACCCTCGTGCGTGCGGAAATCTTTGCATCGTGCGCTACCGATAACAGTGCCGCCCTGGAACATAATCATACAGAATCTTAACCACTGCAAACATGAGATGGAAAAGCTATGGGCCTATGAATCTTATGACACTAGCAGCTCTGGTATGTACAGTACGTGTGCTTTGAGGGGCCGTATGCTTCTCATCACACTCACCATTTGCAGCATGCTGGACACACCCTCCCATGTCGCCTCCTTGATGTTGTTGCCTCCGTCCACCATACCCTGATATCCCTGTACAACACACAAACACACATTTAAAATCGCACCTCTTATCCTTGAATGACCTCCTAGTTGCCAGAAATGAATTCAGGTAATCATATGAACCATCTTGGCAATGTTCTGTCTTGACTTTGTGTTTACAAAATGTTTCTGCACGGCACGAGGTGAAGCGTGTCATTTCTGCACCACTAGCAAATGCTTGCCTTTGCAAACGCCAGAAACAAGTGATTTGACAACTGAAATGACACGCTTCACCTTTAAGAATGAGGGTGGAATCACGAGAAAATGGATGTGTGGGTTTCTTCACTGAAAAGCAGAGTGGGTGAAGATATTCAGCCTATCACAGCCAGACATCTCTTCAAGCAGGGCTAAGACACTATTTGATGCTAATGGAAAAACCATGTTTATATGAAGCCAGATACATGGACCTTTAATTCAAACCACTGTGGAAACACTTCTGCTATGCCAACAACTCCGAAATGGATTAATATTATTTACAATACATGACTTATTTCTCTAAAAAGCCTGTTTGTATTCATAATACTTCTTAAGTAGAAACATTTCTATATTGGAAATAAGTGACTGGCCATTGAGAGAGAATGAACGGCAACATTGCGAGTCATTGCACCCATATGTTATACAGCAATGACATAGTTTGTCTACACATCATTATAAGTATATACAGCATCATGAACAGAATCATCTGAATTCTGTAGAAATGAACTAGAGACTGACCTCATGAACAAAGTACACTTTGGCTCCAACATATATTCCCATTCGGACCACAGCCCGAACAGCAGCATTCATCCCTGCATGCAGAGGAACAACAGACAATCATGTTATAGAAGGATATCAGTAGCAAAATACTGGGAAAACAGGTTAGAACTGTTACAGGGCTTGACGCTTACCTTTTCCCCAAGGAGCACATGTGCTCCTAAGTCAAAAAATTTAGGAGCGCATTAAAAAAATTTAGGGGCGCAATGCAAATTTTTCAAATTAGGTGTTTTAGCTTAATAAGGGGATACAAAGAGACATTTACAAGCACAATTATTTAATTTATCAGAATA